>CAUPSL010001392.1:87500-163989 GCA_963514005.1 Raja brachyura
TCTGGAACATGTGTCCTGCCTCTAGCGTGTCCAAAGCCTTAATAATCTTATATGTTTCAATAAGATATCCTCCCATCCTTCTAAATTCCAGTGTATACAAGCCCAGCCGCTCCATTCTATCAACATATGACAGTCCCGCCTTCCCGGGAATTAACCTTATGAACCTGCGCTCAACAGCAAGAATGTCCTTCCTCAAATTTGGAGACCAAAGCTGCACGCAATACTCCAGGTGTGGTTTCACTCGGGGCCCTGTACAACTGCAGAAGGACTCGAGGGCCTGAGCCAAAGGGAGAGGTTGAGCAGGCCAGGACTCTATTCCTTTTATTTTTCCGTATAAAAAATAATTAATTTAATTACTATCACGATACAAACCAAACCCGTGGTGACACACCCACCACCGTAGTACAAAATCACCAAATGATGATTTCCTAGATGAGGAAAACATTCTTTACACAGAGAGTGGTGGGTCTCTGGAATTCTCTGCCACAGAAGGTAGTTGAGGCTGGTTCATTGGCTATATTTAAGAGGGAGTTAGATGTGGCCCTTGTGGCTAAAGGGATCAGGGGGTATGGAGAGAAGGCAGTACGGGATACTGAGTTGGATGATCAGCCGTGATCACATTGAATGGCGGTGCAGGCTCGAAGGGCCGAATGGCCTCTACTCCTGCACCTATTGTCTATGTTTCTATGTTTCTAAATTATACAGACACTAAATTTCCAAACAAACAATCCTTACAAATCAACTAACTAACTACTATACAACTATGTCCCTCTCTAACACCACCCGGGTGCGGGCGTAAGCATCCGGCTCGGGCAAAGCCCTCTTCCGCCTGCTGAGGGTCGAGGGACCAGTAGAGCGTCCCTTGTAGCCAGGGTGACAATGGACAATAGACAATAGGTGCAGGAGTAGAGGCCCTTCGAGCCAGCACCGCCATTCACTGTGATCATGGCTGATCATCCCCAATCAGTACCCCGTTCCTGCCTTCTCCCCATATCCCGCGTATGGCCGGCTCAAGGAGTCGAGGTTGAGTTCAGAGAGTGGGGGTTTCTGTCTGCGAAGGGCGGAGGCGATGTGGATAGGTTTTCAGAGTTCAGCATGACCATCAGTCACGGCAGGAGTTGACCTTCGTTTAGTTTGGAGATACAGAACGGATACTGAGCCCTCACCGACCAGAGATCCCCGTACAATAGACAATAGGTGCAGGAGTAGGCCGAATGACAATAAACTCCACTTAGCTTACACCCAGCGGTACATTTAAGAAAGAACTGCAGATGCTGGAAAAATTGAAGGTAGACAAATATGCTGGAGAAACTCAGCGGGTGCGGCAGCATCCATGGAGCGAAGGAACAGGTGACGTTTCGGGTCGAGATCCTTCTTCAGACTGATTTGGGGGTGGGGGGGGGCGGGAAGAAGAAAGGAAGAGGCAGAGACAGTGGGCTGTGGGAGAGGAAGGAGGGAGTCAATGGACAATCGGTGCAGGAGGAGGCCATTCGGCCCTTCGAGCCAGCACCGCCATTCAATGTGATCATGGCTGATCATCCCCAATCAGTACCCCGTTCCTGCCTTCTCCCCATATCCCCTGACTCCGCTATCTTTAAGAGCCCTGTCTAGCTCTCTCTTGAAAGCATCCAGAGAACCGGCCTCCACCGCCCTCTGAGGCAGAGAATTCCACAGACGGAGGGCAAGGAGCGCTGCCACTCCACCTGGGGTCCGTGGGGGGGGGGGGGGTCTGAAGAAGGGTCTCGACCCGAAACGTCGCCTATCTCCTTCGCTCCTTAGATGCTGCTGCACCCGCTGAGTTTCTCCAGCTTTTTGTGTAACCATTAAGAATTTTGTAAGTCTCGAAAAGATCCCCCCTCAATCTTCTAAATTTCAGCGAATACAAACCAAGTCTATCCAGTCTTTCTTCATATGGAAGTTCTGCCATCCCAGGAATCAGTCTGGTGAACCTTCTCTGTACTCCCTCTATGGCAAGAATGTCTTTCCTTAGATTAGGAGACCAAAACTGAAGAAAGGTCTCGACCCGAAACACCACCCATTCCTTCTCTCCATAGATGCTGCCTCACCCGCTGAGTTACTCCAGCATTTTGTGTCTACCTTCAATTTTATCCAGCATCAAGAGGGCATGACATGAGAATTAAGGGACAGAAGTTTAGGGGTAACATGAGGGGGAACTTCTTTACTCAGAGAGGAGTGGCTGTGTGGAATGATCTTCCAGCAGAAGTGGTGGAGGCAGGATCGATTTTAACATTTAAAAGTAAAGTGGATAGGTATATGGATGGGAAGGGAATGGTCTGAGTGCAGGTAGATGGGACTAGGGGAAAATAAATGGTCGGCACGGACTGGAAGGGCCAAGAAGGCCTGTTTCCGTGCTGTAATTGTTACATGGTTATATGTTATATGGTTATCTGCAGTTCTTTCTTACACTATAACAAACACTTGGACAGGTTCTTGGTTCTTGGTTTCTTGACCACCTGCCTCCAAAATATTCCAAGTGGAATTTAAACTGGAGGTGGTGGAGGGAGGACTTAAGCCAGAAAGTGTTTTTGGGAAGCAAGAGCTACCTTAAATGTAGTTGCA
This sequence comes from Raja brachyura, assembly GCA_963514005.1. Next base: position 90,081 of record CAUPSL010001392.1, read on the forward strand.
TCTGGTTGGGTAACTATGGTAGGGTGAAGACTATTCCATGCTTTAATTGAGGGGGGGAAGAACAAATTGCTGTACACATCTGTCTTGGTAGCTGGAATCACAATTTGGATCGAATGCCCTCGTCTGCTCCTAATTGGTTTGGGTTTGGTGTAGGTCTTGTAATCTATGTCGAGCTGTCCATTTAACATTTTGTAAAAACAGTTCAAACGGTGTTTAAGAAAGAATTGCAGATGCTGGAAAAATCGAAGGTAGACAGAAAATACTGGAGAAACTCAGCGGGCGAGGCAGCATCTATGGAGGGAAGCAATAGGCGATGTTTCGGGTCGAGACACTTCTTCAGACACTTGGACAGCTGGATGGGTAGGAAAGGCTCAGAGGGTTACCTGACCACCATTTGGATAGGTACATGGACAGGAAAGGCTTAGAGGGATATGGACCCAACACAGGCAAACGGGACTATCGTAGGTGGGACATGTTGGTCGGTGTGGGTTCGTCGGGCCAGAGGACCCGTTTCCACATGATATGACTATGGCAGCCAGAGAAAACCCACGCGGTCACGGGGAGAACGTGCAAGCTCCCCCCCCCCCCCCCCCCACACACACACACACACACACAGATCCAAGGACGGATTTGAACCAGGTCTCTGGTGCTGTGAGGCAGAGGCATCAGTGTTGCCGCCAAGGTGGTTTGAAGCCGTCACTGCTCCTGGCTTCAGGAACCAAAGTGCCGGTGAGTTGCTCTGGGTAGTGACCCACGCAAATGTCTAGTCGCTGTGATTTATCTTTAATAACAGCACTGAAGCAGAACCAACCACTTCAAGGTGAGCACCTTGAGGTATAAATCGCACCATTGTTGGGGAAATAGACAGGCCCATAAAGTTAAAAAAGCAGCAACTTGACCTCGTGCCAACTACGCCACAGATGTGTGTGTTTTTGTGTGTGAGTGAGCGTGTGTGTGTGAGAGAGAGAGAGTATGTGTGTCTGTGTGAGTGAACACCTGTGTCGAGTGAGAGTGTGTGTGTGTGAGTAAGAGAGTGTGTGTGTGTGAGAGAGAGTTTGTGTGCCTGTGTGAGTGTGTGTGTGAGTGAGTGTGTGTGTCTGTGTGAGTGAGTGTGAGAGAGAGTATGTGTGCCTGTGTGAGTGTGTGTGAGTGAGTGTGTGAGAGAGAGTTTGTGTGTCTGTGTGAGTGTGTGTGAGAGAGAGTTTGTGTGCCTGTGTGAGTGTGTGTGTGAGTGAGTGTGTGAGAGAGAGTTTGTGTGTCTGTGTGAGTGTGTGTGAGAGAGAGTTTGTGTGTCTGTGTGAGTGTGTGTGAGAGAGAGTATGTGTGCCTGTGTGTGTGTGTGAGAGAGAGTATGTGTGCCTGTGTGAGTGTGTGTGAGAGAGAGTTTGTGTGCCTGTGTGAGTGTGTGTGAGAGAGAGTATGTGTGCCTGTGTGAGTGTGTGTGTGAGTGAGTGTGTGTGTCTGTGTGAGTGAGTGTGAGAGAGAGTATGTGTGCCTGTGTGAGTGTGTGTGTGAGTGTGTGTGCCTGTGTGAGTGTGTGTGTGAGTGAGTGTGTGTGAGAGAGTTTGTGTGTCTGTGTGAGTGTGTGTGAGAGTGAGTGTGTGTGAGAGAGTATGTGTGCCTGTGTGAGTGTGTGTGAGAGAGAGAGAGAATATGTGTGTCTGTTTGAGTGAGCACCTGTGTGTGTGTGTTTGTGTATGTGAGATTAAGAGTGTGTGTGTTTGAGCGTTTGTGTGTGAGTGAATGTGTGTGTGATTGAGGGTGTGTATGTGTGTGTGTGTGAGAGAGTATGTGTGCCTTGTGTGTGAGTGAGCGCCTGTGTGGAGTGAGTGTGTGTGTGTGAGTGTTTGTGTGTGTGTGAGAGTTATGGGCCTGTCCCACTTCCGCGACTTTTTCGGCGACTGCCAGCACCCGTCACCGGTCGTTGCGGGTCGCCGAAAATTTTCAACATGTTGAAAATCCAGCGGCGACCAGAACAAGGTACGACTCTTTGGGCGACTACTCACGACCGTACAGGCTTCACTCCCGCCAGCGGTCGCCTGTATGGTCGTGAGTCGTTTGCTCAGTTGCCCAAAGTGTCGTAGCGTCTCTCTGGTCGCCGCTGGAATTTTAACACGTTGAAAATTTTCGGCGACCTGCAACGACCTATGATGGTGTGGCAACAGTTGCCGAAAAAGTTGCGTAAGTGGGACAGGCCCATTGGAGTGTGTGTGTTTGAGCGTTTGTGTGTGTGAGAGAGAGTGTGCATGTGTGAGAGCTTGAGTGTGTGTGTGTGTGAGAGCAAGTGTGTGTAAGTGCATATGTGTGAATGTGTGTGAGAGTGTGTGTGAGAGTGTGAGTGTGTGCGAGAGTGTGTGTGTGAGAGTGAGTGCATGTACAGTGCCCTCCATAATGTTTGGGACAAAGACCCATCATTTATTTATTTGCCTCTGTACACCACAAATTGAGATTTAACCATATAACCATATAACAATTACAGCACGGAAACAGGCCCTCTCGGCCCTTCCAGTCCGTACCGACCATTTATTTTCCCCTAGTCCCATCTACCTGCATTGTAATAGATAAAATCACACGTGGTTAAAGTACACATTGTCAGATTTTAATAAAGGCCATTTTTATACATTTTGGTTTCACCATGTAGAAATTACAGCTGTGTTTATACATAGTCCTCCCCCCCCCCCCATTTCAGGACACCATAATGTTTGGGATACAGCAATAATAGTTTCCAAAGGCGATGGAAAGACTGGAGGAAAGACTAGGTGCTGAGAGCTCTCTAATACCTGCATTAAGGAGGCATTTAAACACACCTAAGCACTTCCAAAATTCTTAAGGGGTTGGACAGGCCAGATGCAGGAAGATTGTTCCCGATGTTGGGGAGGTCCAGGACAAGGGGTCACAGCTGAAGGATATGGGGGAAATTCTTTAGGACCGAGATGAGAAGGACTTTTTTCACACACTGTTCCAGAGTGGTGGGTCTCTGGAACTCTTTGCCACAGAGGGTAGTTGAGGCCAGTTCATTGGCTATATTTAAGAGGGAGTTAGATGTGGCCCTTGTGGCTAAGGGGATCAGAGGGTATGGAGAGAAGGCAGGTACGGGATACTGAGTTGGATGATCAGCCATGATCATAATGAATGGCGGTGCAGGCTCGAAGGGCCGAATGGCCTACTCTTGCACCTAATTACTATGTTTCTATGTTAATTACAAACACCTGTGAAGCCATGCGTCCCAAACATGGGGGTGGGGGGGTGGGGACGGTCATTGGGGGAGAACCTCCCTGTCGGTTTGCTCCTGGGCCTGGCCATGGTGGTCATTCACGGTGGCCATGCCTGCTCCTTTTCCAGGGCGAGAAACAATATACCGGAGTAACTCCGCGGGACAGGCAGCAGCATCTCTGGACAAAAGGAATGGGTGACGTTTTGGGACGAGACCCTTCTACGGGCTGGGTCTCGACCCGAAACGTCACCCATTCCTTCTCTCCTGTCCCCGCTGAGTTTCTCCGGCCTTTTGTGTCTCACCTTCGGTTTAAACCAGCGTCTGCAGTTCCTTGGTAGACAAAAATGCTGGAGAAACTCAGCGGGTGAGGCAGCATCTATGGAGCGACGGAAATAGGCAATGTTTCGGGACTGTGGAGGCCTTCTATCAATGCTGGTCGGGGGGGGGGGGGGGTCGAGTGTGTTGTGGATAAGGCTGGCAGAATGGTCATCTGAAGGTATGTGCAAACTGCACGCTGTATCTGAACAGCCGCTGGGAGAGGATAAAGGTACAAGCCTTCATCAAGCAGAGTATTGAGTGCAGAAGGTCGACACAAAATGCTGGAATTACTCAGCGGAACAGGCAGCATCTCGAGACAAGGAATAGGTGACTTTTCGAGTCGAGACATCCCGTATATTTTGGGCTAAATTGGTTTGCCCCGTACGGGACTGTCCTTGTCCCGTATTTGACCGCTGCTACTCGGGTCGAGGGGACTGTCGGGTCGGACCCCGCCTCACCCGTCCCCGACGTAGTGCAGCCCATGGAGTGCTGCAGCAGCAGCAGCAGCAGAACAGTAGCAGCGTCTCGCCCGTGGCCCCGTCGGTCGGTCGGCAGCCCGGCCAGCTGTCAGTCCGACCTTCGCTCACCGCCAACACCACCGCCCCCCCTCCTTCTCACGGCCAACCTTCGGTGCGTGAGTTGGACGTGGATCCGGATTATGCACGGGGTCCCCGGGCCCAAACCCCTCAGCTGGGCCCCGCCGGCTGGGCTTTGTGTGCAGTCCAGCACCCGGGGCCAACTCATCATTCACCCAGACACGGCCCAGTCGCTCAACGAATTGCCGCCGGGAATTTGTCCCGTATTTTGAACTTTTGTCCCTTATTTGGGAGTGTGACAAAGTTGGCGACCCTAGTCGAGACCCTTCTTCAGACATTTAGTATAGAATTTGGGAGGTCATGTTGCAGTTGTGTGAGGCGTTGGCGAGACCGTATTTAGAATATTGTGTTCAGTTCTGGCAACCATGTTACAGGAAAGGTGTTGTCAAGCTGGAAAGGGTGCAGAGAAGATTTGCAAAGATGTTGCTTGGACTCGAGGGCCTGGGCTACAGGGAGAGGCTGACCAGACTAGGACTTTATCCTCTGGAGGATGAGGGGCAATCTTATAGAGGTGTACAAAATCGTGTGAGGAATAGATTGGGTATCTGCACTGAGAATGTGCATTTTATGCAAATGCACAGAGTGTACACATTGTGTTTGAGTCTGAAGAATGGTCCCGATCCGAAACATCACCTATCCATCTGTGCCTCAGAGGGCGGTGGAGGCCGGTTCTCTGGATGCTTTCAAGAGAGAGCTGGATAGGGCTCTTAAAAATAGCAGAGTCAGGGGATATGGGGAGAAGGCAGGAACGGGGTACTGATTGGGGATGATCAACCATAGAAACATAGAAAAACATAGAAATTAGGTGCAGGAATAGGCCATTCGGCCCTTCGAGCCTGCACCGCCATTCAATATGATCATGGCTGATCATCCAACTCAGTATCCCGTACCTGCCTTCTCTCCATACCCTCTGATCCCCTTAGCCACAAGGGCCACATCTAACTCCCTCTTAAATATATCCAATGAACTGGCCTCAACTACCCTCTGTGGCAGAGAATTCCAGAGACCCACCACTCTCTGTGTGAAAAAATTCCTTCTCATCTCGGTCCTAAAGGATTTCCCCCTTATCCTTAAGCTGTGACCCCTTGTCCTGGACGTCCCCAACATCGGGAACAATCTTCCTGCATCTAGCCTGTCCAACCCGTTAAGAATCTTGTAAGTTTCTATAAGATCCCCTCTCAATCTCCTAAATTCTAGAGAGTATAAACCGAGTCTATGCAGTCTTTGTTCATAAGACAGTCCTGACATCCCAGGAATCAGTCTGGTGAACCTTCGCTGCACTCCCTCTATGGCAATAATGTCCTTCCTCAGATTTGGAGACCAGAACTGTACGCAATACTCCAGGTGTGGCCTCACCAAGACCCTATACAACTGAAGTAGAACCTCCCTGCTCCTATACTCAAATCCTTTTGCTATGAAAGCTAACATACCATTGGCTTTCTTCACTGCCTGTTGTACCTGCATGCCTACTTTCAATGACTGGTGTACCATGACACCCAGGTCGCGCTGCATCTCCCCTTTTCCTAATCGGCCACCATTTAGATAGTAGTCGGTTTTCCTATTTTTGCCACCAAAGTGGATAACCTCACATTTATCCACATTATACTGCATCTGCCAAACATTTGCCCACTCACCCAGCCTATCCAAGTCACCTTGCATTCTCCTAGCATCCTCCTCACAGCCAACACTGCCCCCCAGCTTAGTGTCATCCGCAAACTTGGAGATATTGCCTTCAATTCCCTCATCCAGATCATTTATGTATATTGTAAATAGCTGGGGTCCCAGCACTGAGCCTTGCGGTACCCCACTAGTCACTGCCTGCCATTGTGAAAACGACCCGTTAACTCCTACTCTTTGCTTCCTGTTTGCCAGCCAGTTCTCTATCCACATCAATACTGAACCCCCAATGCCATATGCTTTAAGTTTATATACTAATCGCTTATGTGGGACCTTGTCGAAAGCCTTCTGGAAGTCCAGATACACCACATCCACTGGTTCTCCCCCATCCACGCTACTAGTTACATCCTCGAAAAATTCCACAAGATTCGTCAGACATGATTTACCTTTCGTAAATCCATGCTGGCTTTGTCCAATGATTTCACCACTTTCCAAATGTGCTGCTATCCCATCTTTAATAACTGACTCTAGCAGTTTCCCCACTACCGATGTTAGACTAACTGGTCTGTAATTCCCCGTTTTCTCTCTCCCCCCCTTCTTAAAAAGAGGGGTTACGTTTGCTACCCGCCAATCCTCAGGAACTACTCCAGAATCTAAAGAGTTTTGAAAGATTATCACTAATGCATCCACTATTTCCGGAGCTACTTCCTTAAGTACTCTGGGATGCAGCCTATCTGGCCCTGGGGATTTATCGGCCTTTAATCCATTCAATTTACCCAACACCACTTCCCGACTAACCTGGATTTCACTCAAGTACTCCTTTGACCTGCGGTCCCCTGCTATTTCCGGCAGATTATTTATGTCTTCCTTAGTGAAGACGGAACCAAAGTAGTTATTCAATTGGTCCGCCATATCCTTGTTCCCCATGATCAACTCACCTGTTTCTGACTGCAAGGGACCTACATTTGTTTTAACTAATCTCTTTCTCTTCACATATCTATAAAAACGTTTGCAGTCAGTTTTTATGTTCCCTGCCAGTTTTCTTTCATAATCTATTTTTCCTTTCCTAATCAAAGCCCTTTGTCCTTCTCTGCTGGTCTCTGAATTTTTCCCAGTCCTCTGGTATGCTGCTTTTTCTGGCTTACTTTGTGCATCATCCTTTGCTTTGATACTATCCCTGATTTCCCTTGTTATCCACGGATTCACTACCTTCCCTGATCTATTCTTTTGCCAAATTGGGATGAACAATTTTTGTAGTTCATCCATGCAGTCTTTAAATGTCTTCCATTGCGTATCCACCGTCAACCCTTTTAGAATTGATTGCCAGTCAATCTTGGCCAATTCACGTCTCATACCCTCAAAGTTACCTTTCCTTAAGTTCAGAACCATTGTTTCTGAATTAACAATGTCACTCTCCATCCTAATGAAGAACTCGACCATATTATGGTCACTCTTGCCCAAGGGGGCACACACAATAAGACTGCTAACTAACCCTTCCTCATTACTCAATACCCAGTCTAAAATAGCCTGCTCTCTCGTTGGTTCCTCTACATGTTGATTTAGATAACTATCCCTCATACTTTCCAAAAAATCCTCTTCCTCAGCGCCCCTGCCAATTTGATTCACCCAATCTATATGTAGATTGAAGTCACCCATTATAACTGTTTTGCCTTTGTCGCACGCATTTCTAATTTCCTGTTTTATACCATCCCCAACTTCACTACTACTGTTAGGTGGCCTGTACACAACTCCCACTAGCGTTTTCTGCCCCTTAGTGTTTCGCAGCTCTACCCATACTGATTCCACATGCTCCAAGCTAATGTCCTTCCTTTCCATTGCGTTAATCTCCTCTCTAACCAGCAACGCTACCCCACCTCCTTTTCCTTTCTCTCTATCCCTCCTGAATGTTGAATACCCCTGGATGTTCAGCTCCCAGCCTTGGTCACCCTGGAGCCATGTCTCCGTGATCCCAGCTATATCATACTCATTAATAGCTATCTGATCACATTGAATGGCGGTGCTGGCTCCAAGGGCTGAATGGCCTCCTCCTGCACCTATTGTCTATTGTCTATTGTCCCGCTAAGTTACTCCAGCATTTTAAACATAAACATAAAACATAAAAAATAGGTGCAGGAGGAGGCCATTCGGCCCTTCGAGCCAGCACCGCCATTTATTGTGATCATGGCTGATTGTCCCCTATCAATAACCCGTGCCTGCCTTCTCCCCATGTCCCCGTGATTCCACTAGCCCCTAGAGCTCTATCTAACGCTTGTGTCCATTTAGGACACTGAACATTGTTAAACAAAAAAAAGTGTTGGGGATTCCAAATGCAAAGCTTCGAGAAGACAACAGCATTGAAACAGGCCTTTCGGCCCATCAGGTCCATGCCTCATGCCTGTCGGCTTCAAAGGAATTTTGATTTGGGGACCTCTAAGATTGAGGGGTCTCTGCTTGATCTTGGTTTGGGCTCCTCTAAAATTGAAATTGGCCTGGGTGATAAGGTTAAATGCTTTTAAATAAAAAGAGATACATGGTGGAATACAAGTGACTGTAGGCTGTAGCTTGTATTCCAAGAGAGAAAGACAAGCCCAGGCTTGTCTCAGGTTGATGTATATTGAGACAGTGACCAGTGCCTTTGAAATGTGCCATCCTGCAAGTACCAACTGAGAAGATGCCTTTGAAATGTGTCTACCAATTGATAAGAGAGACAACTAACTGATAAGAGACAAGCTCAGACTCGTCCTGTCGTGATCTATATTGACTGCATCTTGTCACCATGATTAACATCTTTGACTAAGTGACACACAGTGTACAACACCGTGCAAATCATTGTTCATTGAAGGGTTGGCGCAGTGGAAGTCAAGTGTCTGTTGCTTACTTGACTGGTGTATCCCCGTCACTTCCGCTGGCTGATGATTCGTAAAGCTTGAGGTGGTTTACCTAACGTTTTTTGCGAGTTGTCTGTTTTTAAAGTAGTGAGTCTTATCATGGGTCTCAGCTCATCTACGAGAGGGGGTCCGTTGGTCGGTGTGGACTCGGTGGGCCTGTTTCCACTCTGTACCTCTAAACCAAAGACTCGTTTTCACTTTTTTCATAGTAGAGCTGCTGCCTCACAGCGCCAGAGACCCCTGTTCCATCCTGACCACGGGTGCCATCTGTACGGAGTTTGTACGTTCTCCCCGTGACCACAGCGGTTTCCTCCGGGTGCTCCGGTTTCTTCCCGCGTCCCAAATTGTCCCTAGTTTGTAGGATAGAACTAGTGCATGGGCAATCGTTGGTCGGCGTGAACTCGATGGGCCGAAAGGCCTGTTTGCACGCTGTAGCTCGAAACTAAAGCAAAAAAAAACTAAAGGTAGACAAAAAATGCTGGAGAAACTCAGCGGGTGAGGCAGCATCTATGGAGCGAAGGAATAGGCGACGTTTCGAAGTCTGAAGAAGGGGTACCGAAACGTCATCTATTCGCTCGCACCATAGATAGCTGCCTCACCCGCTGAGTTTCTTCAGCACTTTTGTCTACCTGAGATTACAGGAAGCTTGTCTGAGTTGATTCCATTTCGGCCTTGCCTGGCCAGGTTAGGCTGGGTAGGAGATGGCATACTTTACTGTGTTGGCAACTGTGCCAATGATAGGCTGCCCCTGAAACAGATCTAAAAAAAAAATCACCATTCCGGTTCTACCAGTGCAGGCTCACTATTTGCCTGGTGTCTGCAACAGACAATAGATAATAGATGCAGGAGTAGAGGCCATTTGGCCCTTGGAGCCAGCACCGCCATTCAATGTGATCATGGCTGATCATCCCCAATCAGTACCCCCTTCCTGCCTTTTCCCCATATCCCCTGACTCTGCTATCTTCAAGAGCCCTATCTAGCTCTCCCTTGAAAGTATCCAGAGAACCGCCCTCTGAGGCAGAGAATTCCACAGACTCACCACTCTCTGGGAGAAAAAGTGTTCCCCTCATCTCTGTTCTAAATGGCCGACCCCTTATTCTTAAACTGTGGCCTCTGGTTCAGGACTCCCCCAACATCGGGAACAGGTTTCCTGCCTCTAGCGTGTCCAAACCCTCAACAATCTTGGGTCTCGACCCGAAACGTCGCCTATCTCCTTCGCTCCTTAGATGCTGCTGCACCCGCTGAGTTTCTCCAGCTTTTTGTGTAACCCTTAACAATCTTATATGTTTCAACAAGATCCCCTCTCATCCTTCTAAACTCCAAGGTGTACAAGTCCAGTACCAGGGGCCACACAGTTTAAGAATAAGGGGAAAGCCATTTAGAATAGAGACGAGGAAACCCTTTTTCTCACAGAGAGTTGTGAGTCTGTGGAATTCTCTGCCTCAGAGGGCGGTGGAGGCCGGTTCTCTGGATGCTTTCAAGAGAGAGCTAGATAGGGCTCTTAAAGATAGCGGAGTCAGGGGATATGGGGAGAAGGCAGGAACGGGGTACTGATTTGGGATGATCAGCCATGATCACATTGAATGCCGGTGCTGGCTCCAAGGGCTGAATGGCCAACTCCTGCACCTATTGTCTATTATCTATCCTGTGTCAATCTTTGGAGTAATATGTTCAGTTTTGGTCACCAGATCAGATAATTATTTTTTTCATGTCTCCGCCACTCCAATGAAAGTTGAGTCACCCATCAGATATTAACCCACACATTTTCAAATTGATTCAGCCTTGGTTCCGTTTATTGTCCTATACTCGACGGGTGCAATGAAATTTGTTGTTCCGATGAACATCACCGACAGAATTGAGTGAAAGACAAAGCGTGGGCGCAGGCTTTTCGTCCACCAAATCCACACAATAAGCAATAGGTGCAGGAGTAGAGGCCATTCGGCCCCTCGAGCCAGTGCCGCCATTCAATGTGATCACGGCTGATCATCCCCAATCAGTACCCCGTTCCTGCCTTCTCCCCATATCCCCTGACTCTACTATCTGTAAGAGCCCTATCTGACTCTCTCTTGAAAGTATCCAGAGAACCGGCCTCCACCGCCCTCTGAGGCAGAGAATTCCACAGACTCACCACTCTCCGTCTCCTCATCTCCGTTCTAAATGGCTTAAACTGTGGCCCCCGGTTCTGGGCACCCCCAACATCAGGAACATGTTACCTGCCTCCAGCATGTCCAAACCCTTAATAATCTTATATGTTTTAATGAGATCCCCTCTCATTCTTCTAAACTCCAGCGTGTACAAGCCCAGCCGCTCCATTCTCTCAGCATATTTCTCCATTCTGGACACTCTCTCCATTCTGACAGTCCCGCCATCCCGGGAATTAACCTGGTGAACCTACGCTGCACGCCCTCAATAGCAAGAATGTCCTTCCTCAGATTAGGGGACCAAAACTGCAAAACCTGTGCGCAGTCCAGCACCCGGGCCAACTCATCATTCGCCCAGCCACGGCCCAGTCGTTCAACGAATTGCCCTGGGGAATTTATGAAAGTATAAAAGTATCCTTTGTGTCAAACGGACATTTCAGTCTGAACAAAATTGCGAACCTTGCAGTCATATCATAGAATAAAATAACAAAACACACACTTAACACAATTTAACATCCACCACAGTGGGTCCACCAGGCACCTCCTCACTGTGATGGAAGGCAAACATCTTAAAGTCCTTGTCTCTCTCCTCCTTGTTCCCCCTCTGCATCGAGGCGATCCAGGCCCCCCCCCCCCCCCCGCCGGGTGATGGTAAGTCCCCGCGGCCCATCCGAGCTCCGCGAACGGGCCGGTTCAAACTCCGCGTCCCGGGGCGGACGAAGCTGCCGCCCTCCAGTCCTGCGGACGTAGTGGTCCCTCATTTTGACCTTTTGTCCCCTTATTCGGTAGCGGGAGAGTCGGCCGCCCGACCCGCATCCCTCTCCTTCCCATCCCAAACCTCTCCCGACTCCCCAGCTGCGTGGTGAAACTGCTGAAAATGGAAAATTCCCCCCTCTCCCCCCCCCCCCCCCCTCCCCCAACCCCCACACACTCTGATGCATTTTCTAACCAATTGCTAACCAATCTCCTCTAAATGACTTCAGTTATTGCAAAAACCGGTTTTGCCTGCAATTGCAAAACCCAGTGGGGAGGGTGGGGGGGGGGGGGGGGGGGAGGGACGGAGGGGGGGGGGGGGTGGAAGAGTACTGGCACTGTTCTGTGCCAACGCCTACTAATTCCCAGCCAGGGCTCTTCAGCTCGGTTACTTTCCATGTATGGAAACAGGCAAAGGGTGCGGCTAGACTGGGCCTGGGTGTGTAAGAAGGTTCGGAGGATGCTGCCAGGACTTGAAGGCCTGAGCCTTGTGCTTCCTGTCACGTCTGTTGATCGTCCAAAGCCCTTCAATGAGATCACTCCTTACCCACTCAACCACTCAACCTCCCGATGTTGGGGGAGTCCAGAACCAGGGGCCACACACACACAGTTTAAGAATAAGGAGTAAGCCATTTAGAACGGAGATGGGGAAACACTTTTTCTCACAGAGAGTGGTGAGTCTGTGGAATTCTCTGCCTCAGAGGGCGGTGGAGGCAGGTTCTCTGGATGCTTTCCAAGAGAGAGCTAGATAGGGCTCTTAAAAATAGCGGTCAGGGGATATGGGGAGAAGGCAGGAACGGGGGTACTGATTGGGATGATCAGCCATGATCACAGTGAATGGCGGTGCTGGCTCGAAGGGCCGAATGGCCGAAAGCCCTATCTAGGAGTCAGGGGATATGGGGAGAAGGCAGGAACAATAGACAATAGGTGCAGGAGGAGGCCATTCGGCCCTGCGAGCCAGCACCGCCATTCAATGTGACCTTGGCTGATCGTCCCCAATCAGTACCCCGTTCCTGCCTTCTCCCCCATATCCCATGACTCCGCTGTCTTTAAGAGCCCTGTGTAGCTGTCTCTTGAAAGCATCCAGAGAACTGGCCTCCACCGCCCTCTGAGGCTGAGAATTCACAGGGTACTGATTGGGGATGATCAGCCATGATCACATTAAATGGTGGTGCTGGCTCGAAGGGCTGAATGGCCTACTCCTGCACCTATTGTCTATTGTGTTAAGAAGGAACTGCAGATGCTGGAGAATCGAGGGTTACACAAAAAGCTGGAGAAACTCAGCGGTGTGCAGCAGCATCTAAGGAGCGAAGGAGATAGGCGACGTTTCGGGTCGAGACCCTTCTTCAGACACCTTTTTGATCTCATTGAAGGGCTTTGGACGATCAACAGACGTGACAGGAAGTACAAGGCTCAGGCCTTCAAGTCCTGGCAGCATCCTCCGAACCTTCTTACACACCCTGGCCCAGTCTAGCCGCACCCTTGCCTTCTTCTGAAGAAGGGTCTCGACCCGAAACGTCGCCTATCTCCTTCGCTCCTTAGATGCTGCTGCACCCGCTGAGTTTCTCCAGCTTTTTGTGTAACCGTCTACTGTCTGTTGTCCGTCTTTAAATCAACAGTGATATTCTTGATCTTGTGGAACGATGAACCTGAGACGAGTAGTCGGTGGATGAAGTTTAAGGTCCTTTATCATGCTGGAGACTGAACTGCATCTGACCAATTTAATTTAGTTTGAAACTAACTAAACTAAACTAATAAACGGTTTGATATTTCCTCCTCCCAGGAATCTAATTTGATTAACCTGAGGTGGTTAAACAATGCAAAACATTTTTTTTAAGTTTTATTCACGGAATAGGTGGGGGCATTAAATTCCTTCAAACCGGTTCCACCACCCAAGTTAATTAAGGCTTCACAAGAAACGTCACCTCCCAAGTTCCCCGGAGATGCTTAAGAAGGAACTGCAGATGTGGGAGAATCGATGTGCTGGAGAAACTCGGCTGGTGAGGCAGCATCTATGGAGCGAAGGAAATAGGCGACGTTTCGGGCCGAAAGAGGCGGTCTGAAGAAGGGTTTGGACCCGAAACGTTGCCTATTTCCTTAGCTGCCTCACCCGCTGAGTTCCTCCAGCATTTCCGTCTATCTCCAGAGATGCTGCCTGACTCAAGAGTTACTCCAGCCCTTTGCATCTTTTTTCCGTTGTAAACCAGCACCTGCAGTTCCTTTTTTTCTGCTTCTGCGTGCGACAGTGTTAGATCGAAGACTCTCCAGGAGTAGAACTGCAGACGCAAGGAACTGCAGACGCTGGTTTACAAAACAAAAAGACACAAAGTGCTGGAGTACCTCCTTGCGTTTTCTCTCCTTTTCATCTCTAGCCTTTGTCCACCCGTCTGTCATAGAGTCATTGTAGCGTGGAAACAGGCCCTTCGGCCCAACTTGCCCACGCCGACCAACATGTCCCATCTATACTAGTCACACCTGCCTGCGTTTGGCCCATATCCCTCCAAACCTGTCCTATCCATGTACCTGTCTTAAGTGTTTTTATTAAACGTTGCAAAAGTACCTGCCTGAGCTCCCCTCTGGCAGCTCGTCCCATACTCCCACCACCCTTGGTTCAATCAACCCCCCCCCCCCCCCCCCCCCCCCCACCCATCTGTATTCACCTATCACTTCAAACCGGGGCGGCACAGTGGTGCAGCGGTAGAGTTGCTGCCTTACAGCGAATGCAGCGCCGGAGACCCAGGTTCGATCCCGACTACGGGTGCTGTCTGTACGGAGTTTGCACGTTCTCCCTGTGACCCGTGATGCTTCCGATGTTGCGGGAGTCCAGAACATGTTCCAATGTTGGGGGAGTCTAGAACCAGGGGCCACAATTTAAGAATAAGGAGTAAGCCATTTAGAACGGAGACGTGGTGAGCCTGTGGAATTCTCTGCCTCAGAGGGCGGCGGAGGCCGGTTCTCTGAATGCTTTCAAGAGAGAGCTAGATAGGGCTCTTAAAAATAGCGGAGTCAGGGGATACGGGGAGAAGGCAGGAACGGGGTCCCCTAATTTGAGGAAGGACATTCTTGCTATTGAGGGAGTGCAGTGTAGGTTTACCAGGTTAATTCCCGGGATGGCGGGACTGTCACATGCTGAGAGAATGGAGCAGCTGGGCTTGTACACTCTGGAGTCAGGGGATATGGGGAGAAGGCAGGAATGGGGTACTGATTGGGGATGATCAGCCATGATCACATTGACTGGCTCGAAGGGCCGAATGGCCTCCTCCTGCACCTTTTGTCTATTGTCCATTGTCTGTTGACCTGCGTGGGTTTCCCCCGAGATCTTTGGTTTCCTCCCACACCCAAAGACATGCAGCTTTGTAGGTCAATTGGCTGGGTAAATGTAAAAATTGCTCCTAGTGGGTATAGGATTGTGTTAATGTGCGGGGATCGATGGTCGGTGTGGACCAGTGGGCCACGCTGTATCTCCAAAGCAAACTAAACGTAGTCGAAATGATGAAGTGCGGATGCTGGTTTACAATAAAAAGGCACAAAGTACTGTAATCTCAGTTTGAGTCTGAAGAAGGGTCTCGGCCTGAAACGTCATCTATTCCTTCGCTCCATAGCTGCCTCACCCGCTGCGTTTCTCCGGCATTTTTGTCCACCTTCGATTTTCCAGCATCTGCAGTTCCTTCTTAAACAAACCCATGGTTCAGAATGCAGGAGCACTGCTCAACATCTGCTACTAACGTCCATGGGGCGCAGGAGGACGAGGGGGTGATCTTATAGAGGTGTACAAAAACATGAGAGGAATAGATCGGGTAAACGCACAGTCTCTTGCTCAGAATACCTGAACCAGGGGCCACACAGTCTTAGAAGAAAGGAGAGGCCAGTTAAGGGAGGCACTGAGGAACAGTTAAAACACGAGAGGAATGCTGGCTTGAAGGGCCGAAAGCCCTATCTAGGAGTCAGAGGATATGGGGAGAAGGCAGGAACAATAGACAATAGGTGCAGGAGTAGGCCATTCGGCCCTGCAAGCCAGCACCGCCATTCAATGTGATCTTGGCTGATCATCCACAATCAGTACCCCGTTCCTGCCTTCTCCCCATATCCCATGACTCAGCTATTTTTAAGAGCCCTGTCTAGCTCTCTCTTGAAAGCATCCAGAGAACTTGCCTCCAGAAGAAAGGAGAGGCCAGTTAAGACTGAGGTGAGAAAAAACATTTTCACCCAGAGAGTTGTGAATTTGTGGAATTCCCTGCCACAGAGGGCAGTGGAGGCCAAGTCACTGGATGGATTTAAGAGAGTTAGCTAGAGCTCTAGGGGTTAGTGGAATCAAGGGATATGGGGAGAAGGCAGGCACGGGTTATTGATTGGGGACGATCAGCCATGATCACAATGAATGGCGGTGCTGGCTTGAAGGGCCGAATGGCCTCCTCCTGCACCTATTTTCTATGTTTCTATGTTTCCATGAATCAAGGACCAGGGGACATAGGTTCAAGGTGAGATGGGAAAGATTTAAAAGGAATCCTGTGGTGTAAATTTTGTATGGAAAGAGTGGTGGATGTATGGAACGAGCTGCTGGAGGGGGTAGTTGAGACCGATCCAACAACAGCGTTTATGTGTGTGGTTGCACAATTGTAATGAGCAATAGTCATAGCTGTAGAACTCAGGATGCATGAGCTGACAACTTTTACGAACTTAACAAGAACGATCCCAGGAGTGATCGGGTATACTTATGATGAGCGTTTGACGGCACTGGGCCTGTACTCGCTGGAGTTTAGAAAGTTGAGAAGGGACCTCTTTGAAACGTTACCGAATAGTGAAAGCCCCGGATAGAGTGGATGTGGAGAGGATGTTTCCACTAGTGGGAGAGTCTAGGACCAGAGGGCACGGCCTCAGATTTAAAGGACGTTCCTTTAGGAAGGAGATGAGGAGGAATTTCATTAGTCAGAGGGTGGTGAATCTGTGGAATTATTTGCCACAGGCGGCTGTGGAGGCCACAAGTCAGTGGATATTTTTAAGGTGGAGATTGACAGATCCTTGATTAGTACGGGTGTCAGAAGCCACCGTCTTAGAATAAAGGGGAGGTCATTTAAGACTGAGGTGAGAAAAAACTTTTTTACCCAGAGAGTTGTGAATTTATGGAATTCCCTGCCACAGAGGGCAGTGGAGGCCAAATCACTGGATGGATTTAAGAGAGAGTTGGATAGAGCTCTAGGGGCTAGTGAGGTCATGGGATATGGGGAGCAGGCAGACATGGGTTATTGATAGCGGACGATCAGCCATGATCACAATGAATGGCGGTGCTGGCTCGAAGGGCCGAATGGCCTCCTCCTGCACCTATTTTCTATGTTTCTATGTTATTGGGAGAAGGCAGAAGAATGGAGTTAAGAGGGAAAGAGAGATCAACCATGATTGATGTGATGGGCCGAATGGCCTCATTCTGGTCCTCGAACATCTGAACGTTAGGTACATGGTCAGACATGGAGGAGGTTTCTGTTCCTCCTTATGAGACCTCTATTGCACCTGAAACGTCGATCAGATATCTTTCTACATTGACAGAATTTTAACCCGTTGCAAGCCAGGAAGTTGCATGGAAGCCTTAACGTGCGAAACTGCACGTCGATTTAAACTGCACACGTCAAGAAAACGGAATAAATCCACTTCTTAAAGGTCAAGCCAGATCCTAAATCCTGGCGCACACACACAAGGCGCGGGTGAAGCGCGGGTGGTCAGGGCGGCACGGAGGGAGCTGGCGGAACGCAACCCCGCGGTGAATCCTCTGGACCGCGCTTCCTCAGGCCACTGCTGAACGTCACGTAAGCCAGCAGCAGCCGTTCAAAGCCAGCGGGGCCTAGTTCCACTTTCAGGAACTGACAGGAAATGGCTCGATGCAATACATGCAGTGTCAGGGAATAACCCACTCGACAGAGAACCAAGCTGTGATATTTCGCTTGGGCAGCTTACAACCCAGCAGTATGAACATTGACTTCTCTAACTTCAAGTAACCCTTGCATCCCCCACCCCACCTCCTCTCTCCATCCCTTCCCCACCCAAACTGTCGTACTAGCTTCAAAGTTGTCTTGTTGAGTCTCATTGTTTGTAACTCGTTTTCACTCGCCCACAATTTAAGAATAAGACTAAGCCATGTTGGGGGAGTCCAGAACCAGGGGCCACACAGTTTAAGAATAAGGGGCATGCCATTTAGAACAGAGACGAGGAAACACTTTTTCTCAGAGAGTGGTGAGTCTGTGGAATTCTCTGCCTCAGAGGGCGGTGGAGGCCGGTTCTCTGGATGCTTTCAAGAGAGAGCTCGATCGGGCTCTTAAAAATAGCGGAGTCAGGGGATATGAGGAGAAGGCAGGAACGTGGTACTTATTGAGGATGATCAGCCATGATTACATTGAATGGCGGTGCTGGCTCGAAGGGCCGAATGGCCTAACCCTGCACCTATTGTCTATTGTCTTCGGCCCACCGAGTCCGCGCCGACCAGCGATCGCCCCGTACGCTAGTTCTATCCCACACACACCAGGGACAATTTACAGAAGCCAATTAACCTACAAAGTCTGCACGTCTTTGGGATGTGGGAGGGAACCGGAGCACCCGGAGAAAACCCACGCAGGTCACGGGGAGAAGGTACAAACTCTATACAGACAGCGCCCGTTGTCAGGATGGAACCCGGGTCTCTGGCGCTGTGAGGCAGCAACTCTACCGCTGTGCCACCTGCCCAAATGCCTTTTAAATGCCGCCTCAACTTACCTCTGTGTCGAACTATCGACGTCACAAAGGTTACGGGGAGAAGGCAAGAGAACAGCGTTGAAGTGATAAATGGACTCGATGGGCCGAACGGCCTAATTCTGCTCTTGCGTCTTAACGATCGTGTAAAGGGGACCCCTCAGCTCCTTGTTAAATCTTGCCCTTCCTACCGTAAACGCACAGCGCCCTCCATAATGTTTGAGACTAAATTGTACAGCAATAATAAAATCTTTAACCACGTGTGATTTTTTTTTAATATTACAAATCTCAAATTGTGGAGTACTGAGGCAAATAATAAATAAATAATGGGTCTGTGTCCCAAACATTATGGAGGGCACCGTATGTCCTGTTTTTTGATTGCCTTGCCCTAGGCAAAAGACTCTGCATTCGTTGATTCTCCACATGGGTTCTTCTTCTTCTTGCGAATGAAACCGAAAGAAAAGTTAGACCTCGCGCCGGGTGTTGAGCAGCCAGGTTGTTGTCTCTGTTGGCGTCAATGTCTGCCAGGCCCTGACAGAGCTGCATTTGGTGGGTGGTAGAGCGGGCACCCAGGGATGGCACGGTTGGCTGTCTGTCGTTCTGCTCCGCATTCGCAGGCCGGGCTCTGGCGGAGGGAGGGAGCCCCCATCTCCACACGCTGCCATCGAAACGCCCAACTCCAGTGCCAAGTCCGTTGGGCTTCACCCACGCTCCTCCAGGGAGCTCAGACCCTGGACAGCTTTTACCTGATGAAGAGATATAGCTGTGTATAGGGCCTGTCCCACCAGCATGCGATTACATAGAAACATAGAAATTAGGTGCAGGAGTAGGCCATTCGGCCCTTCGAGTCTGCACCGCCATTCAATATGATCATGGCTGATCATCCAACTCAGTATCCCGTACCTGCCTTCTCTCCATACCCTCTGATCCCTTTAGCCACAAGGGCCACATCTAACTCCCTCTTAAATATAGTCAATGAACTGGCCTCAACTACCCTCTGTGGCAGAGAGTTCCAGAGACCCACGACTCTCTGTGTGAAATTACATGCGTCTATCGTGACCAAACGTGGTCGCTTGAGGCATACGTGCCGCGCGGGGCTGGTTCCCATTCAAACCGCGGGGTTGGTCCCGACATCATACTCACCAATCATCCGGGCAGGAGGCGGGCCGACTGAATTTGGACGTCGCACGCCGTCGGGCGGTGATGTCATCACGCAATGGCACGCGGGGCGGTGACATCATCGCGCCATGCGTACGCCGTCAGGACGCTGCGTACGCCCTCAATGCGCCTGCGGGCCGACAGGGCGTCGGCGCGCGGAATTTTCGAACAGTGCAGGATTTTCGGAGCCCCGCGCGATGTCGGGGAGCAGCCCCGCACGACTCCATACGCCTGCGCGTTTCGAAGTGGGACCGGCCCCGCGAGGCCGTACGCCTCAAGCGACCACGTTTGGTCGCGCTAGACGCATGCAATCGCATGCTGGTGGGACAGGCCCTTAATGGAGGCGAGGTTGCCTTCCACTCCTGTGACCACTTGGTGGCTATCCAGCGTGCTTTTGTCCGAGTTGGCTGGATGGATGGATGCTCGGAGCTGTCTTCCATGGGGTGACACGGGTTGTAACGAAACGAAATTAAATTTGAAACAAAAGAAAGTGCAGTTTCATTTAACAAAAAAAGGCTTTGAGACTGAACAAGAACAATAGTAATCCTGAAAGCCACAGGAAGAATAGAATATCAGTATGTTTTGTTTTGATCATGATTTCTGTCCTCGGCTTCCAAATCAGTAACCGTTTTCAGTCAAGATTGAGTGCCGGAATCAATAAATCATACTATTTCTGTCTTGTACTCAGCGTCTTTCAATATTTGTGTTTGTAAACGTGGACGAGAGTTCACTTTCGGGGCTTGTTTCATCTCATTTTATCCCCCTAAGCTCACCACCGATATTTTTTAAACTGGGTCATGTTAAGGGCCTGTCCCACCAGCATGCAACTCTGTGCGATGAGCACGACCTAACGTGGTCGCTTGAGCCGTCCGGCGTCGCGGGGCTGGTCCCACTTCGATCGCCGGAATTGTGCGGAGTTCGTCCCGACATCGCGCGGGGCTCCGAAAAACTGACTATGTTCAAAAATTCTGCGCGGCAACAGCTTGTCGGCTCGCAGTCGCCTCGACGCATTACACACCGTCTCGACGTCGTGCCTCTGTGACCCTCTCTGTAGGTGCCTCCGTGACCCTCTCTGTAGGTGCCTCCGTGACCCTCTATGTGTGTGGCTCCATGGCCCTCTGTGTGTGTGTGTGCCTCTGTGCCCCTCTCTGTGTGTCCCTCTCTGTCCTGGCGAACTTACCTTTAAGACTTTGCTCCAAGTTCGCCTCACTTTGCGCCGCGTTGCGCCACTCACCCGACCTCCGCGCGGCCCTCGCTGCCGGTTTGGTCGCGCTTGCCGCATGCAGGCGCATGCTGGTGGGAACGGCCCTGTACAGGGGATCACCCGGCCTCCGCGCGGCCCCCGCTTCTAGTTTGATCGCGCTCATCGCATGCAGTCAGATGCTGGTAGGCTTTAGAGAATGAGGGGGGATCTTATAGAAGCGTATACAATTATAAAAGGACTGGACAAGCTAAATGCAGGAAAAATGTTCCTAATTGTGGTTGGGGGGGGGGGTGCAGAACCAGGGGCCACACAGTGTAAGAATAAAGGGGTGGCTATTTAAAACTGAGATGAGAAAATACTTTTTCACCCAGAGAGTTGTGAATTTGTGGAATTCAGTGGAGGC
Organism: Raja brachyura; assembly: GCA_963514005.1. Next base: position 111,087 of record CAUPSL010001392.1, read on the forward strand.
CAATTCACTGGATGAATTTAAAAGAGAGTTAGATAGAGCTCTAGGGGCTAGTGGTATCAAGGGATATGAGGAGAAGGCAGGCACGGGTTATTGATTGGGGACAATCACAATGAAGGATAAGGGGGAAATCCTTTAGGACCGAGATGAGAAGGACTTTTTTCACACAGAGAGTGGTGGGTCTCTGGAACTCTCTGCCACAGAGGGTAGTTGAGGCCAGTTCATTGGCTATATTTAAGAGGGAGTTAGATGTGGCCCTTGTGGCTAAGGGGATCAGAGGGTATGGAGAGAAGGCAGGTACGGGATACTGAGTTGGATGGTCAGCCATGATCATATTGAATGGCGGTGCAGGCTCGAAGGGCCGAACGGCCTACTCCTGCACCTAATTTCTATGTTTCTATGAATGGCGGTGCTGGCTCGAAGGGCCAAATGGCCCCCTCCTGCCACCTATTTTCTATGTTTCTATATCCCAAAAACAGGCACAAAGTGCTGGAGTAACTCAGCGGGTCAGGGAGCATCTCTGGAGGACGTGGATAGGTAACGACTCAGGTCAGGACCCTTCTTCAGGGTCTTAAGTCGACCCGAAAACAAAAAAAAACCCCAAACTGATCAAGTAACACAGTGGATCAGGCCTGAGTTACGTCTCAGGTCGGAACCCTTAATGTCATCGAGTCATAGTCATACCGCACGGAAACAGGATAGAGCCCGTGTACGGGTTGAACGCTGGTCGGCGCGCACTCAGGGGGGGCAAAGGGCCTGTCCCCACCCTGTACCGCTTGATCCAAAGCCTTCTACCCCAACTTGCCCATCAGTCTGAAGGCTCCCGACCTGAAAAGCCATCAGTTGCTGAGTCACAAAGTTCCTCCTGCACTTGTGTTTCTTGTTCGCTTAGTCATCACCAAACTGCGGTGAGTGGGACCTTATATTTCCTTTCCGATTTCCTCAGAAGCGTCTTAATTGCCTTGCTGAGTTTGCGATCGATGTTAGAAAAGTTCAAGCTTGTTTAAGGATGGGATGATTCAAAACTGGACCGGCACTGATGCGGCTTTTTTTTTTTTGGTTGCATTTCTGAAGTATCGGACTTGATTCTGAGAAGAGGCCTTCAGCAGAGAGGTACGACCGACCGTAGAGAATGCAAGTGGTGGGCGGCACAGTGTGGCCGTGGTAGAGATGCTGTCTGATAGCGCCAGGCTCCCTCGGAAGGTTGTACAACTAAATAAACGTTTCCAACCGATTCAGCTCCATGCATTACGTCGGCCCGACTACTTTCCAGCTTCCAGTTTCATGTATTATGAAGGTCCCCTTCGTAACGGCAACTGAATGTCGCAATGCCCTTTAAACTGGAGAGACTTTACAGCACGGAAACAGGCACACTTTATTGACGATATGTATATATCAATGTAGTTTGTTTCTTTGTACTATTCTTATAACAAATGTGAAGCACTTTGGCCAACGAGAGTTGTTTTTTAAATGTGCTATATAAATAAATGGGACTTCACTTGACCAGCACCATCCAACACACTAGGGACAATCCCAAGATGGCGGGTCTGTCATATGCTGAGAGGATGGAGCGGCTGGGCTTGTACACTCTGGAGTTTAGAAGGATGAGAGGGGATCGTATTGAAACATATAAAATTATTAAGGGTTTGGACACGCTAGAGGCAGGAAACATGTTTCCGATGTTGGGGGAGTCCAGAACCAGGGGCCACACACACACAGTTTAAGAATAAGGGGTAAGCCATTTAGAACGGAGACGAGGAAACATGTTTTCAAACAGAGGGGGTTACACAAAAAGCTGGAGAAACTCAGCGGGCGCAGCAGCATCTAATGAGCGAAGGAGATAGGCGACATTTCGGGTCGAGACCCTTCGTCTGAAGAAGGGTCTCAACCCGAAACGTCGCCTATCTCCTTCGCTCCTTAGATGCTGCTGCACCCGCTGAGTTTCTCCAGCTTTTTTGTGTAACCCTCGATTCTCCAGCATCTGCAGTTCCTTCTTTAACATTTTCACACAGAGAGTTGTGAGTCTGTGGAATTCTCTGCCTCAGAGTAAGCCATTTAGAACGGAGACGAGGAAACACTGTTTCTCACAGGGAGTGGTGAGTCTGTGGAATTCTCTGCCTCAGAGGGCGGTGGAGGCCGGTTCTCTGGATGCTTTCAAGAGAGAGCTAGATAGGGCTCTTAAAGATAGCGGAGTCAGGGGATGTGGGGAGAAGGCAGGAACGGGGTACTGATTGGGGATGATCAGCCGTGATCACATTGAATGGCGGTGCTGGCTCGAAGGGCCGAATGGCCTACTCCTGCACCTATTGTCCATTGTCTATTGATCTACACTTTTACGGAAGCCAATTTTCCCCACAGTAGGGGAATGTTGAATCTAGACTAGAAGCAAAGAACTGCACATAGATGGACACACAAAGTGCTGGAGTAACTCAGCGGGTCAGACAGCATCTCTGGACAGAAAGGAGAGGTGACATTTCGGGTTGGAAGCCCTTCTTCAGACTGCAGTTGTTCCAGCACTTTGTGTCCAACCAGAGAACAGAGGTTTCAGGTGAGAGGGGCAAGATTTAATAGGTAACATTTATCACCCAAGAGGTGGTGGGTGAATAGACAATAGACCATTTTCCCCGGGTGGTCAGGTTTCTGCCCACATCATAATGACATGCGGATCAACAGTTAGTTGACTAACAGACACCCATATATAAATACATACACACAAATACACGCACACACACACATATATATGTGTAGGAAGGAACTGCAGACACTAAAGATACAAGAGTAACTCAGCATTTTGCTTCACACACATATACATATACATGTGCGTACTCACACACACACAAACACTCTCACACACACACTCACACACACACAAACACTCTCACACACACACTCACACACACACAAACACTCTCACACACACACTCACACACACACAAACACTCTCACACACACACTCACACACACACAAACACTCTCACACACACACTCACACACGCACACATACACACGCATTCACACACTCAAACACACTCACACAAACTCACACACACTCACTCACACACACACACACACCCCACGCACACACACACACACACACCCCACGCAAACACACACCACACACTCACACACACACACCCCACGCACACACACACCACACGCACACACACTCACACACCACACTCACACACCACACACACACACACACTCACACACACACACTCACACACAAACACACACACACACACACACACACACACACACACACACACACACACACGCACACACACACATGCACATACACACACATTGCAGTCGGCCCCCTCTGTCATGACTGACCATGGGCTGGTCAAACATACACACATACATATATACACATATTAGCAATGTATTGCATTATTGTGAGCTATTTTGGGCTCCATATCTGAGGAAGGATGTGCTGGCTCTGGAGAGGGTCCAGAGGAGGTTTACACGAACGACCCCAGGAATGAGTGGGTTAACATATGATGAGCGTTTGTCAGAGCTGGGCCTGTACTCGCTGGGGTTTAGAGGAATGAAGGTCGACTTCATTGAAACGTACAGAATAGTGAAAGGCCCTGATAGCGTGGATGTGGAGGGGATGTTTCCACTAGTGAGAGAGTCTAGGACCAGAGGGCACAGCCTCAAAATTAAAGGACGTTATTTTAGGAACGGGACGAGGAGACATTTCTTTAGGCAGAGCGTGGTGAATCTGTGGAATTCTTTGCCACAGACGGCTGTGGAGGCCAAGTCAGTGGGTATATTACTAGATAGATTCTTGATTCGTACGTGTGTCGGGGGTTATGCGGAGAAGGCAGGAGAATGGGGTTAGGAGGGAGAGATAGATCAGCCATGATTGAATGGCGGAGTAGACTTGATGGGCAGAATGGCCTAATTCTGCTCCTGTCACTTATGATCTTATGAATGAATGGGTGAATGAATGAAAAGAATGAATACGTTTTTTGGCCAAGTATTCACATACAAGGAATTTGCCTTGGTGCTCCGCCCGCAAGTGACAACTTGTTAGTTTTATGATATACAACAAACTAACAAACAAAAATGCAAAAAGTAAAGTAAAGTAAATATTATTTATATAGCACGTTTAAATCATAGTGCGCTACATAGAAGAAATAATTAAGTTTCTGTAATCCATAGAAAGAATTAAAAATAAGAAAAATGACACTACACATAGAAACATAGAAACATAGAAAATAGGTGCAGGAGTAGGCCATTCGGCCCTTCGAGCCTGCACCGCCATTCAATATGATCATGGCTGATCATCCAACTCAGTATCCCGTACCTGCCTTCTCTCCATACCCTCTGATCCCCTTAGCCACAAGGGCCACATCTAACTCCCCCTTAAATATAGCCAATGAACTGGCCTCAACTACCCTCTGTGGCAGAGAATTTCACAGATTCACCACTCTCTGTGTGAAAAGAAAAATGTTTTTCTCATCTCAGTCCTAATAGATTTCCCCCTTTTTAACAGTAAAGTGGATAGGTATATGGGCGGGGAGGGAATGGAGGGGTATGGTCTGAATGTAGGTAGATGTGACTAGGGGAAAATAAATGTTCGGCACGGACTGGAAGGACCGAGATGGCCTGTTTCCGTGCTGTAATTGTTATATGGTTATATGGTTATCCTTAAACTGTGACCCCTTGTTCTGGACTTCCCCAACATTGGGAACAATCTTCCTGCATCTAGCCTGTCCAGCCCCTTAAGAATTTTGTAAGTTTCTATAAGATCCCCCCTCAATCTTCTAAATTCTAGCGAGCACAAGCCGAGTCTATCCAGTCTTTCTTCATATGGAAGTCCTGCCATCCCAGGAATCAGTCTGGTGAGCCTTCTCTGTACTCCCTCTATGGCAAAAATGTCTTTCCTCAGATTTGGAGACCAAAGTCCTAAGTGGGACAGGCCTAAGTGCCTCCGCAGCCAGTCCGATGTTTTCAGGCCCTCTTTGCCAGAAAGCTGGAACTCCGACGTCGGGTGAACACTCCTCAGCGGCTTGGAAAAAGACAAAACCAATGCCCCCAAAGTCGAGGGTATTGTAGTTCGAGGAAGTGTAGTTCAGAGCTTATTTGGAGGTTGTAGTGTTTAAAGACACTTGGACAGGTACATGGATAGGATATGGGCCAAACGCAGGCAGGTGGGACTAGTGCACGATGAGGCATGTTGGTCGGCATGGGCAAGTTGGGCCGAAGGGCCGGTTTCTGAGCTGCACGAGTCTATCTCCACAACTGTGCTCTGCCCTGAGGGCTGACCAGCCATATTGACATATATTCTATTAATAATCATTGATCTTTAAGTGCAGAGCGTGCTACGCTCAGTCACTTCCCTACCGAAAGCATGCTATGATTTTCACTCTCAAAAACCGTCACGGTGAACCTGACTGGACCACAACCACCACACGCTTGTGTGCCTCCAAAGATAAAAAAAAGCATTTGCGAAAATGGCAATGCAGAAGCCTTATTAATTTTCACTCCGCCTCCCATTCCCACTCTGACCTTCTTCAAAGTCTGAAGAAGGGTCTCGACCCGAAACGTCGCCTATCTCCTTCGCTCCTTAGATGCTGCTACACCCGCTGAGTTTCTCCAGCCTTTTGTGTACCCCTCCACTCTGACCTTTCTGTCCTGGGCCTCCTCCACTGTCAGAGTGAGGCCCAGCGTAAATTGGAGGAACAGCACCTCATATTTCGCTTGGGACAGCTTACACCCCAGCGGTATGAACATTGACTTCTCTAACTTCAAGTAACCCCTTGCTTTCCCTCTCTCTCCATCCCCTCCCCGTCCCAGTTCTCCCGCCAGCCTGACTGTCTCCGACTACATTTTATCTCTTGTTTGTCACCTTCTCCCAGCTCACACCGATCTATTCTACATTCTCCTTGATCTCCATTCCCTTTGTCTTGCTTTCACACCTTACACTTCCTTATATATGCATTTCCCTCTCCCCTGAAGAAGGGTCTCGACCCGAAACGTCACTCATTCCTCCTCTTAGAACGGAGACGAGGAAACACTTTTTTTCCACAGAGAGTGGTGAGTCTGTGGAATTCTCTGCCACAGAGGGCGGTGGAGGCCGGTTCTCTGGATGTTTTCAAGAGAGAGCTAGATAGGGCTCTTAAAGATAGCGGAGTCAGGGGATAGGGGAAGGCAGGAACGGGGTACTGATTGTGGATGATCAGCCATGATCACATTGAATGGCGGTGCTGGCTCGAAGGGCCGAATGGCCTCCTCCTGCACCTATTGTCTATTGTCTATTGTCTCCAGAGATGCTGCCTATCCTGCGGAGTCTGAAGAAAGGTCTTGACCCGAAACGTCACCCATTCCTTTTCTCCAGAGATGCTGCCCGACCCGTTTAATTACTCCAGCATCTAGTGTCTATCTTAGCCTTAATTTTAACACTAGAGTAACTCAGCGCGGTCCCATCCCAGACTGAAGAAGGGTCTCGACCCGAAACGTCACCTATTCCTTCTCTCCGGCGTTGCTGCCTAACCCGCTGAGTTGCTCCAGCGCTTTGCGTCAACCTTCGTTGTGAACCAGCTCCTGCAGTTCCTTCCTACACAGCCTTAGGTCTGAGATGAGTGGTGCGGGTTGGGTAACATTAATTTCTGAACCAGTGGCCTTCATCAGCTTGCTTCCAACAAAACCACACAATGGATGTCACGTTTTGGGGGAAGTCCCTGACATCTCCTCACACGGAGCCAAAGATAAGAGGGGGAAGATTCAGCAGGAACCTGAGGGGCAACCTTTTCACACAGAGGGTGCTGGGTAGATGGATCGAGCTGCCAGAGGAGGCAGTTGAGACGGCCCGGGTGATCGCTGTGGCGTAGGCGGGAGGGACAGGCCGCACTTGCGCCAAGTACAGCAGCCTCGAGAGCACCTGATGACCACGTTGTCCCCCGTTATAGAGAGGGAGACAATAGACAATAGGTGCAGGAGGAGGCCATTCGGCCCCTCGAGCCAGCACCGCCATTCAATGTGATCATGGCTGATCATCCCCAATCAGTACCCCGTTCCTTCCTTCTCCCCATATCCCCTGACTCCACTATCTTTAAGAGCCCTATCTAGCTCTCTCTTGAAAGAATACAGAGAACCTGCCTCCACCGCCCTCTGAGGCAGAGGATTCCACAGGCTCACAACTCTCTGTGAGAAAAAGTGTTTCCTCGTCTCTGTTCTAAATGGTTTGCCCCTTATTCGTAAATTGTGGGCCCTGGTTCTGGACTCCCCCAACATCGGGAACATGTTTCCTGCCTCTAGCGTGTCCAAGCCCTTAATAATCTTATATGTTTCAATAACATCCCCTCTCATCTTTCTAAATTCCAGAGTGTACAATCCCAGCCGCTCCATTCTCTCAGCGTATGACAGTCCCATCATCCTGGGAATTAACCTTGTGAACCTACGCTGCACTCCCTCTATAACAAGAATGTCCTTCCTCAAATCTGGAGACCAAAACTGCACACAATACTCCAGGTGTGGCCTCACTAGGGCCCTGTACAACTGCAGAAGGACCTCTTTGCTCCTATACTCATACCATAGGGTGGTTAAAAAAGATTTTTACCACATTGGCCCTCATCAGTCAAAGTATTGTATAGAAGTTGGGAGGTCACGTTGCAGTTATATAAGATGTTGGTTGGTATTCAGAGTATTGTGTTCAGTTCTGGGCACCGTGTTACAGGAAAGATGTTATCAAGATGGATAAGGGCGCAGAGAAGATTTACGAGGATGTTGCCAGGACTCGAGGGCCTGAGCTACAGGGAGAGGTTGAGCAGGCTGGGACTCTATTCCTTGGAGCACAGGAGGATGAGGGGCGATCTTATAGAGGGGTACAAAATCACGAGAGGAATAGATTGGGTACATGCACAGTCTCTTACTCAGAGTAGGGGAATCGAGGACCAGAGGACATAGGTTCAAGGTGAAGGGGAAAAGGTTTAATAGGAATCTGAGGGGTAACTTTTTCACACAGTGGGTGGTGGGTGTATGAAACAAGCTGTCAGAGGAGGTAGTTGAGGCTGGGACTATCCCATCGTTTAAGAACCAGTTAGAGAGGTACATGGATAGGACAGGTTTGGAGGGGCGATCTTATAGAGGTGTACAAAATCATGTGAGGAATAGATCAGGCAGACGCACAGAGTCTCTTGCCCAGAGTAGGGGAATCGAGGACCAGAGGACATGGGTTTGAGAGGGGGGGAGGGATTTAATAGGAAACTGAGGGCAACTTTGTCACACGGATGGTGGTGGTGGGTGTATGGAGCTGCCAGGGGAGGTAGTTGAGGCAGGCACTGTAAACATTTAAAAGGTGGACAAAAATGCTAGAGAAACGCAGTGGGTGAGGCAGCATCTGTGGAGCGAAGGAATAGGTGACGTTTCGGGTCTCGACTATTCCTTCGCTCCATAGATGCTGCCTCACCCGCTGAGTTTCTCCAGCATTTTTGTCCACCTACGATTTTCCCCGCATCTGCAGTTCCTTCTTAAACATAAACTTGAGCAGGTACATGGATAGGAAAAGGCTTAGCGAGGTATTGGCCAAATGTGGACAGGTGGGACCGGCGTAGATGGAGCACGTTGGTCGGCATGCACAAGTTGGGCCGAAGGGCCTCTTTCTGTGCTGTATGACTAAATCATAGCAGGTTTTAAAATGAAGCATTGTGACCATTTACAGTGCCTTCAATAATGTCTGGGTCATCATTTATTTGTTTGCCTCTGCACTCCTCCTCAATGTGAGATTTGTAATAGAAAAAAATCACATGTGGTTAAAGTGCTCATTGTTAGATTTTAATAAAGGTCATTTTTATACATTTTGGTTTTACACAGCCGTGTTTATACATAGTCCCCCCATTTCAGGGCACCATAATGTTTGGGACACAGCAATGTCATGTCTGAAGAAAGGTCTCGACCCGAAACATCGCCTATCTCCTTCGCTCCTTAGATGCTGCTGCACCCGCTGAGTTTCTCCAGCTTTTTGTATAACCCTCATGTAAATGAAAGTAGGCATGTTTAGCATTTTGTTTGAGAAGGAACGGCAGATGCTGGAAAATCGAAGGTGGACAAAAGTGCTGGAGAAACTCAGCGGGTGCAGCAGCATCTATGGAGCGAAGGAAATAGGCAACGTTTCGGGCCAAAACCCTTCTCATTAGCATTTTGTTGCATATCCTTTGCATGCAATGACTAAGCAGTCATTGCATGCAAAGGATATGCAACAAAATGCTAATGAGAAGGGTCTGCGATTCATGGACATCACCAGTTGCTGGGTGTCTTCTCTGGTGATGCTCTGCCAGGCCTGTATTGCAGCCATCTTTAGCTTATGCTTGTTTTGGGGGCTAGTCCCCTTCAGTTTTCTCTTCAGCATATAAACATAGAAACATAGAAATTAGGTGCAGGAGTAGGCCATTCGGCCCTTCGAGCCTGCACCGCCATTCAATATGATCATGGCTGATCATCCAACTCAGTATCCCGTACCTGCCTTGTCTCCATACCCTCTGATCCCCTTAGCCACAAAGGCCACATCTAACTCCCTCTTAAATATAGCCAATGAACCGGCCTCAACTACCCTCTGTGGCAGAGAGTTCCAGAGACCCACCACTCTCTGTGTGAAAAAAGTCCTTCTCATCTCGGTCCTAAAGGATTTCCCCCTTATCCTTAAGCTGTGACCCCTTGTCCTGGACCTCCCCAACATCGGGAACAATCTTCCTGCATCTAGCCTGTCCAACCCCTTAAGAATTTTGTAAGTTTCTATAAGATCCTCTCTCAATCTCGTAAATTCTAGAGAGTATAAACCGAGTCTATGCAGTCTTTGTTCATAAGACAGTCCTGACATCCCAGGAATCAGTCTGGTGAACCTTCTCTGCACTCCCTCTATGGCAATAATGTCCTTCCTCAGATTTGGAGACCAGAACTGCACGCAATACTCCAGGCATGCTCCATTGGGTTCAGATCAGGTGATTGACTTGGCCACTCAAGAATTGACCATTTTTTTAGCTTTGAAAAACTCCTTTGGTGCTTTAGCAGTATGTTTGGGATCATTGTCTTGCTGTAGAATGAACCGCCGGCCAATGAGTTTTGAGCCATTTGTTTGAACTTGAGCAGATATGATGTGTGTATACACTTCAGAATTCATTCTGCTACTAGCATCACCAATGAAGATACTGTATATCGTGCAAACTGGTTGAATTATTGTCACGGATGTGGCTAGTTTGTGGTACAGTGCAATTTTTTTTTTAACTTTGGAATTAGAGTCAAAAACCTGATATTGAATTGATTGAAAGATACAGCATGCAAGCAGGCCCTTCAGCCCATCGAATCACCCGTTCAATGTTATCCCACTCTCTCATCCACTCCCTATACAATTTACAGAGGGGCCAATTAACCTGCAACCCCGCACGGGCACGTCTTTGGGACGTGGGAGGAAACCGGAGCACCCGGAGGAAACCCACGCAGTCACAGGGAGAACGTGCGAACTCCACATATACAAACAGACAGCACGGGTGGTCAGGATGGAACCCGGGTTTGATCCATCTGTCTCTGTGTTTGGAAGGTAGACAAAAGTGCCGGAGAAACTCAGCGGGTGCGGCAGCATCTATGGAGCGAAGGAGATAGGCAACGTTTCGGGTCGAAACCCTTCTTCAGACCCTGTGTGTGTTTCTTCTGCAGTTGTATAGGGCTCTGGTGAGACCACATCTGGAGTATTGTGTCCAGTTTTGCTCTCCTAATTTGAGGAAGGACATCCTTGTGATTGAGGCAGTGCAGCGTAGGTTCACCAGATTGATCCCTTCTTCATCTTTCGTGTGGCGTGCACAGCCTAAAGCTGTGGGACAACTTGTTCTATTTGATCTTCCGTTTGTGCACTGTGTCGAGTTGATTGCATTAGTCGAAACAGGGCGGACCACGTGATGGTTGCAATCTTCCACCCCAGATTGATCCCTGGGATGGCGGGACTGTCATATGTTGAAAGATTGAAAAGACTAGGCTTGTATTCACTGGAGTTTAGAAGGATGAGGGGGCATCTTATAGAAACATATAAAATTATAAAAGGACTGGACAAGCTAGATGCAAGAAAAATGTTCCCAGTGTTGGGCGAGTCCAGAACCAGGGGTCACACAGTCTTAGAATAAAGGGGAGGTCATTTAAGACTTTGGAATTAGAGTCAAAAACCTGATATTGAATTGATTGAAACATATAGCATGCAGGCCCTTCAGCCCATTCTTTTTCACCCAGAGAGTTGTGAATTTGTGGAATTCCCTGCCACAGAGGGCAGTGGAGGCCAAGTCACTGGATGGATTTAAGAGAGAGTTAGATAGAGCTCTAGGGGCTAATGGAGTCAAGGGATATGGGGAGAAGGCAGACACGGGTTATTGATTGAGGCCGACCAGCCGTGATCACAACGAATGGCGGTGCTGGCTGGAAGGGCCGAATGGCCTCCTCCTGCACCTATGTTTCTGTGTTTCTATGTGTTGCGTTTGATTGTTCTCCTCGTGACTGCGTGGGATTTCCCAAGGTGCTCCGGTTTCCTCCCCTCATCCCAAAGACGTGCCCGTGTGGGTTTGCAGGCTAATTGGCCCCTCTGTAAATTGCCCCCTAGTGTGTAGGGTAGAACTAATGTACGGGAGATCGCTGGACCGCGCGGACTCGGCGAGCTGTTTTCACCCAGGGCCTGTTTTCACGCTGTGCCTCCAAACTAATAAACATTAATTTAGTTTAGTTTATTGTCACGTGTCATGACAAGGAGTCACAGCTTAAGGATAAGGGGGAAATCCTTAAGGACCGAGATGAGAAGGACTTTTTTCACACAGAGAATGGTGGGTCTCTGGAACTCTCTGCCACAGAGGGTAGCTGAGGCGGTGGAGGCCGGTTCTCTGGATGCTTTCAAGAGAGAGCTAGATAGGGCGCTTAAAGATAGCGGAGTCAGGGGATATGAGGAGAAGGCAGGAACGGGATACTAATTGGGGATGAAAGACTGGATAGACTCGGCTTGTACTCGCTAGAATTTAGAAGATTGAGGGGGGATCTTATAGAGACTTACAAAATTCTTAAGGGGTTGGACAGGCTAGATGCGGGAAGATTGTTCCCGATGTTGGGGAAGTTCAGAACAAGGGGTCACAGCTTAAGGATAAGGGGGAAATCCTTTAGGACCGAGATGAGAAGGACCTTTTTCACACAGAGAGTGGTGAATCTGTGGAATTCTCTGCCACAGAGGGTAGTTGAGGCCAGTTCATTGGCTATATGTAAGAGGGAGTTAGATGTGGCCCTTGTGGCTAAGGGGATCAGAGGGTATGGAGAGAAGGCAGGTACGGGATACTGAGTTGGATGATCAGCCATGATCATATTGAGTGGCGGTGCAGGCTCGAAGGGCCGAATGGCCTCTACTCCTGCACCTAATTTCTATGTTTTTATGAGGGGAGAACGTACAAACTCCGTACAGACAGCATCCGTAGTCGGGATCAAACCCGGGTCTCTGGTTCTGTAGTGCGAACAGCTTTGTATTGCATGCTATCCTGTCAGCAGAAAGACTATACAGAGGCAGGAAAAAGAGAATTATATATCGTGCAAGAATAAAGTCCAGTATAGTCCGATCAAAGATAGTCCGAGGGTCTCCAGTAAGGTGGACGGGAGGTCAGGACCGCTCTCTAGTTGGTGAGAGGACGGTTCAGTTGCCTGATAACAGCCGGGAAGAAACTGTCCCTGAATCTGGATGTGTGTGTGTGTGTGCGTTTGTTTTCACACTTCTGTACCTCTTGCCCGATGGGAGAGGGGAGAAGAGGGAGTGACCGGGGTGGTGGGGGTGAGACTGGTCCGTGATGATGCTGCCGGCCTTGCCGAGGCAGCGCGAGGTGTCGATGGAGTCGATGGAAGGGAGGTTGGCTTGTGTGTGTGTGTGACGGTCTGGGCTGCCTCCGCGACTCTCTGCAATTCTTGCCATCTTGGACGGAGCTGTTCCCAAACCAACTAAATTAAACATATTGGGTAGGAAGGAACTGCAGGTGCTGGTTTAAACCGAAGATAGGCCCAAAAAGCTGGAGTAACAGCAGGACAGGCGGCATCTCTGGAGAGAAGGAATGGGTGACGTTTCGGCTCGAGACCCTTCTTCGGACATGAGATGCAACTGAACCATACTACTGCAACCAGAGAGCAGTCCTGAACTACTATCTACTTTATCGGGGACCCTCGGACTATCTTTGATTGGACGTCACTGGCTTTACCTCGCACTAAACGCTATTGCCTTATCATGTATCTGTACGCTGTGAATGGCTGGATTGTAATCATGTATTGTCTTTCCGCTGGCTGGTTAGCGCGCGACAAAAAAGCTTTTCACTGTACCTCGGTACACGTGACAGTAAACAGAATATGCTGGAGTAACTCAGCGGGTCAGGCTGCATCACTTCTTCTTGGGTATGGCGTGCACAGCCTAAAGTTGGGGGTGGAAGATTGTCCGCCCTGTTTCGACTAATGCAATCAACTCGACACAGTGCACAAACGGAAGATCAAATAGAACAAGTTATCCAACAAAGGTACACAAAATGCTGGAGGAACTCAGCGGGTGCAGCAGCATCTATGGAGCGAAGGAGATAGGCAACGTTTCGACCCGAGACGTTGCCTATCTCCTTCGCTCCATAGTCGCTGCTGCACCCGCTGAGTTTCTCCAGCATTTTGTGTACCCTCGATTTTCCAGCATCTGCAGTTCCTTCTTTAACAAGTTATCCAACAACTTTAGGCTGTGCACGCCACACGAAAGAACATGTCGGGTTGATTGCATTAGTCGAGACAGGGTGGACCAAGTGAAGGTTGCAATCTCCCACCCCGCACATCACTGTCGAAAAGGAACAGGCGACGTTTCGGGTCGAGACTCCTGGGATGTCAGGACTTTCATATGAGGAAAGACTGGATAGACTCGGCTTGTACTCGCTAGAATTTAGAAGATTGAGGGGGGATCTTATAGAAACGTACAAAATTCTTAAGGGATTGGACAGGCTAGATCCAGGAAGATTGTTCCCGATGTTGGGGAGGGCCAGACAAGGAGGTCACAGTCTAAGGATAAGGGGGAATTTCTTTAGGACCGAGATGAGGAAAACATTTTTCACACAGAGAGTGGTGAGTCTGTGGAATTCTCTGCCACAGAAGGTAGTTGAGGCCTCTCTCCACATCACCGTCTATATCTCTCGTTTCCCTGATCCCTAACCAGTCTGAAGAAGGGTCTCAACCCGAAACGTCGCCTATCTCCTTCGCTCCTTAGATGCTGCTGCACCCGCTGAGTTTCTCCAGCCTTTTGTGTACCCTCGATTCTCCAGCATCTGCAGTTCCTTCTTTACCTGCACCTATTTTTCTATGTTTCTATGTTTAACACCAGTTCATTAGCTATATTTAAGAGGGAGTTAGATGTGGCCCTTGTGGCTAAAGGGATCAGGGGTTATGGAGAGAAGGCTGGTACAGGATACTGAGTTGGATGATCAGCTATGATAATATTGAATGGCGGTGCAGGCTCGAAGGGCCAAATGGCCTACTCCTGCACCTATTTTCTATGTTTCTATGAGAGAAGGGTCTCCCTTTTGAGAGGATATTTTTTGCCAGGATTTGGGGTCAGTTGTAACATGATTCCGAACGTTGTCGTTGTAGGAATTCCACCAAAGGAATCCACCAAACTTTAACAGTTTCCAATTTAATCCCACACTAGGAATATCGCCCCGTTGAGTCGAGCCTGCACAGAACCAGATTCAGATGGTCCAAGCCCACCCGTTGAGAACTTTGGGGCCAGCAGAGGGCGCACTGTGAGCTTGCACCACTTGGTTGGATTTCAGCGAATGTCCCAGAGGTGAACGGTCAGTAATGAATTAATGCCCACGCTCTCTCTCTCTCTCTCTCTCTCTCCTTCCTTACCCCAACATCTACCCATACCTCTCCCTTTCCCTCCCCCTCTCCCCCTCTCCCTCTCTCTCTCTCTCTCTCTCTCTCTCTCTGTGTGCCTCTGTCTCTGTCTGTCTCTCTCTGTCTCTGTCTCTCTCCCCCTCTCTCTCTCTCGTCTCATTCTTTGATCCACGATGAAATACCTTTGTTCTACTATCTCATCAAAGATTATTCCTTCTTCTCCACGCTCCTGTCGGGGACTTTAGTGATCATGTTAACCATATAACAATTACAGCACGGAAACAGGCCTTCTCGGCCCTTCCAGTCCGTGCCGACCATTTATTTTCCCCTAGTTCCATCTACCTGCACTCAGACCATACCCCTCCATTCCCTTCCCGTCCATATACCTATCCACTTTACTTTTAAATGTTAAAATCGATCCTGCCTCCACCACTTCTGCTGGAAGATCATTCCACACAGCCACCACTCTCTGAGTAAAGAAGTTTCCCCTCATAGAAACATAGAAATTAGGTGCAGGAGTAGGCCATTCGGCCCTTCAAGCCTGCACCACCATTCAATATGATCATGGCTGATCATCCAACTCAGTATCCCGTACCTGCCTTCTCTCCATACCCCATGATCCCTTTAGCCACAAGGGCCACATCTAACTCCCTCTTAAATATAATCTTTCTAAACCAGCATCTGCAGTTCCTTGAATCACCCTTCCACTTATATTCCTCCACAATGTTACCCCTAAACTTCTGTCCCTTAATTCTCATGTCATGCCCTCGTGTTTGAATCTTCCCTACCCTCAATGGGAAAAGCTTATCCACGTCAACTCTGTCTATCCCTTTCATCATTTTAAAGACCTCAATCAAGTCCCCCCTTAACCTTCTGCGCTCCAACGAATAAAGACCTAACTTGTTCAACCTTTCTCTGTAACTTAGTTGCTGGAACCCAGGCAACATTCTAGTAAATCTCCTCTGTACTCTCTCTATCTTGTTGACATCCTTCCTATAATTAGGCAACATAAATTGTAATTCGGCGACCAAAATGTTGCCAGGACTCGAAATTGTAGATTGTCCCTGGTCAAGAATCCAGAGTGTTTTATTGTCATTTAGGTCAATGAAATTCTCACATGCTGCAAGCACAACAGAATATGTGAACATAATAAATAATATAACAAAAACTCTGGGGGAAAAAGAACAAACAATAACAGTGCGATAATAATAATAATCATAATAATCTGTTGTAGTTCAAAGCTAATGAATTAATAGGCTGGTGGCTGTGGGGAAGAAGCTGTTCCTGAACCTGGATGTTACAGTTTTCAGGCTCCTGTACCTTCTTCCGGCAAAGTTAATCGGTGGCCGATTAGGAAAGGGGGAGATGCAACGAGACCTGGGTGTCATGGTACACCAGTCATTGAAAGTAGGCATGCAGGTGCAGCAGGCAGTGAAGAAAGCGAATGGTATGTTGGCATTCACAGCAAAAGGATTTGAGTACAGGAGCAGGGAGGTTCTACTGCAGTTGTACAGGGTCTTGGTGAGGCCACACCTGGAGTATTGCGTACAGTTCTGGTCTCCTAATCTGAGGAAAGACATTCTTGCCATAGAGGGAGCACAGAGAAGGTTCACCAGACTGATTCCTGGGAGGGCAGGACTTCCATATGACGAAAGACTGGATAGACTCGGCTTGTACTCGCTGGAATTTAGAAGATTGAGGGGGGGTCTTATAGAGACTTACAAAATTCTTAAGGGGTTGGACAGGCTAGATGCAGGAAGATTGTTCCCGATGTTGGGGAAGTCCAGAACAAGGGGTCACAGTTTTAGGATAAGGGGGAAGTCTTTTAGGACCGAGATAAGAAAATCAGTGAGTGGCGAATCTGTGGAATTCTCTGCCACAGAAGGTAGTTGAGGCCAGTCGATTGGCTATATTTAAGAGGGAGTTAGATGTGGCCCCTGGGGTATGGAGAAAAGGCAGGTACAGGATGCTGAGTTGGATGATCAGCCATGATCATATTGAACGGCGGTGCAGGCTCGAAGGGCCAAATGGCCTACTCCTGCACCTATTTTCTATGTTTCTTCCCGATGGCAGGGGAGAAATGAGTGTGTGGCCAGGATGGTGTGGGTCCTTGATGATGCTGCCAGCCTTTTTGAGGCAGAGACTGCGATAGATCCCTTCGACGGTGGGGAGGTCAGAGCCGGTGATGGACTGGGCAGTGGCCATGACTTTCTGCAGTCTTTTCCGCTCCTGGACGCTCAAGTTACCGAACCAAGCCACGATGCAGCCGGTCAGCATGCTCTCTACCTGTAGAAGTTCAGGAGACTCCTCTTTGACATGCCGAATCTCCGTAATCTTCTCAGAAAGTGGAGTCGCTGATGTGCTTTCTCTATGATTGCATCAGTGTTCTGGTACCAGAAAAGATCGTCACAGCTAGGCTTGTGCACTGTGGAGTTTAGAAGGACGAGAGGGGATCTTATTGAAACATTTAAGATTGTTAAGGGTTTGGACACGCTGGAGGCAGGAAACATGTTCCCGATGTTGGGGGAGTCCAGAACCAGGGGCCACACAGTTTAAGAATAAGGGGTAAGCCATTTAGAATAGTAAGATTGAACGAGAACTTACCAAGTTTGAAGGTTGATCTTTATTTCATGAGGAGTTGCGGTGAGGGATTTCGTGAAGAGCCCGCCGGCACGCATGCGCGACATTCTTCAAAGCAGCGGTGTGGAATCACAGAAACAACAACAGAAATGACTTGGCATAGTAAGATTTAAAGAGACTCTGATTACCAGCTGAAGATGATCGAGGGTTGGGAGCGGAGGGCACGAAATCCCTCACCGCAACTCCTCATGAAATAAAGATCAACCTTCAAACTTGGTAAGTTCTCGTTCAATCTTACTATTTCATTTCGGAGTCACGTGAGTGACTTCGTGAAGACTTCAAAGCTTCTGTGATTACACGCCCTGGACAACGTCCATGCGGACACACCACTAGCAAGGATGGATTGGAGTAAACAAGTTGACGAAACGAGGTTATACTGAAACAAAAAGAAGATTTGTTAATAACACAACAAATATCGCCCTTTTAATCAGGGACATCCCCACGTTCACACCCGGCGTTCAGCACGGCCTCTGCGAACTGAAGGGGAGCAGCAACAGGCTTATTATAGAATCGCTGGAACACAGCTTCATTCGCCCATCCTGCTGTGGCGAGGATATGGTCCATGGGTACCTCCATGACTCTCGCCGCCGACGTAGATGCAGCCCTGGTGGAGTGGGATGTAAACACATTAGTGTCAATACCTGCCTTATTCAGGACGATCCGGAGCCACCTGGATATCGTCTGGACTGTCACTCGATGGTGAGGTCTTTTGTGAGTGACAAGCAGGTACAACTCCATTCCTCTGATGCTCCTCGTCACCTTGATGTAGTAACGGATGTGAGTGGCTAAACATAGCCGAGCATCTGCAGGGTATGCCGGGAACTTCAGCTGCAGCCCTGTGCACCCAGGTCTATGCTGCTTAAGTAGCTCATCGATAAAAAAGACTACTTCTCCAGGGGTCGACGTCATCCTGTCAATACGTAGTTTGTGGAGCGTCTGAACCCGCTGTGCTGAAGTCAGCGCTAGTAACATCACCAATTTCATAGTGAGTTGGTCCAGCTGTAACCCTTCCATGGGTGACCACGACCTGAGCAGGGTAAGTACATCCCTGACATCCCAGGTGATGTTGTAGCATGGTGTAGGCGGATTCAGATTGAATATTCCCCGCATAAGCCTGGACACTAGCCTGTTCGATCCTACCTTGATGTTGAGGTAGAATGATAGCGCACTCCTGGCGCTGTTGATGGCACTATAACTCAAGTGCTCATCATGGTGCAACCCCGCGAGGAATTCCAGGACGTCGGCTATGGAGACATCATCACAGGTGATGTGAGAGCGACTGCAGTAGGCTTCCCACTTGGTGATGTGGGAGAGATATCTCCGCCTGGTTGACTCTCGACATGATGCTCCAATGGTGTTCATGGTCCGGGTGGTAAGGCCATACTGCATCCATGGCCTGGTCAGAACCTGCAAGCCAGTAATTTTAGATAGGCATGGCAGGGGTGTAACTCCCCTGAGACAGGGTGAGAAACCAAATGTGGGCAACCCTCTAGAGGGACCCAAGGTTGACTAATCATGTCAGAGACCACCGGATACTAAGGCTGTGTAGGCCAGTCGGGTATGACAAGAATGCCTCTGGCAGAATCCATCCTGATTTTTTGTAATACCCGACTGATGAGGCAAACCGGGGGGAATGCATAGAAAACCCACTTCCCCCAGTCTAGCGAGAATGCATCAATCGCCAATGCCCCAGGGTCTGGTTCCCATGAAACATATGTCGGTACCTGATGGTTCAACCGGGACGCAAAAAGGTCGATATCCGGTTGGCCAAATTTGGCTGTAATTTGGGCAAATATTTGAGGATGCAGCATCCACTCAAAACTATCATTGAATTTGCGTGACCTGGTGTCTGCCACAGTATTAAGCCTACCTGGCAAATAGGTAGCTGAAATCCAAATATCTCGATCAATACACCAGCACCAAATAGTATTAGCCAATTTGTCACAAGAGACTGACCTGGTACCGCCCATATGGTTTAAATATGCCACCGCTGTGGTGTTGTCTATTTGGAGACGGACATGAGTACCACTAAGATTAGCACAATATGCCCGCAGTCCGTGAAATGCTGCAAGCAGCTTCAAATAGTTAATCCCTTGTATTAGCAACATGCTAGCTTCAAGGGGATCCCACCTGCCTCCACAACTAGAAGAGCTGTCCGCAGCTCCGCAGCCTAGAGAGCTTGCATCAGTTTGCAAATATACCACCGGATTGGGCACAGCAATGGGTTTGAATGCCTTGCCAATATTGGACACCCATCATTGTAGCTCAACCTTAGCATCGGAAGGCAGCCCCATAGGTCTGTCAAAATGACCAGCGTTCTTTTTTAACGCAGCAATCTTGGCCCTTTGCAGATTTTGATAATGCAAAGGTCCAAACCGGGCTGCCGGAAATAAAGCTACGATTTTCCCAATCATCTTAGCTGTATGCCGAATAGATGGTATACTGGCGGATGCGAGATCCTGACATGCAAGGGAAACATCCTCCACCTTGTGAAATGGAATGGTGGCCCTCATTTGAATAGAGTCCACCGTGAAACCCAAATAATCCATAACCTGGGATGGGTGAAACTTCGATTTTTCTGGATGGACTATAAACCCCAGCTGCTGAAATATAGTAACAGTTGCTGAAACAGCGCTTTCAGCTGCTTCCAGAGTGTTGCCAATAATCAGAATATCATCTAAATAAGCCATTACAATATGATGTTGTATACGTAATTTGACCATAATAGGTTTGAGTAATTTAGTAAAGAGCCTAGGGCGGTAGTAAGCCCATTTGGTAAGGCCCGATATTGCCAGAGCTGATCCATCCAGACAAATTTCAAAAATTTCCGGTGATGTTTCCGGATGGACACTGAATAGCATGCATCTTTCAAATCAATACATGCCATAAAGCAACCATGCGAAAGCAGTGATTCGGCTGTCTCAAAAGGTGTCCATTTTGAAATGTGTATATGTTACAAAGGTATTCAACTGGTCAAGTCAATAATCACCCGACAACCTCCATCCTTTAGTAAAAATATTGGAGACGAATTCAATGGGCTCGTGAATAGTTTTCTCTATCACGCCTTTTTGTTCCAAACGAAAATTTTCAGCCGTGCCTGCTGCCTGCTCAACGGCAGACAGCGTAAACTTCCGTTGAGGCATATGCTGGGATGGAGGAATGTTCCCGTGAATAAATTCAATAAAATGACCCCGAATATCCTTCCCTCTTGGAGAAGTCTTCCCCGAAATGTTTTGATTCTGCTGCAGGAGGGGCTCCAATATCCGCTCCATCCTGACCAATACGCCCCTTGAGCTAAAAACTCGGGCGGCCGAAGTCCTCATGTTCTGCTGAACTGCTGGGGCTTCGTCCATCGGCCCGCACCTCATCGAGGTGAACCTGGTGCCGCAAAGTTGTCGCCGGTAGCCGCTGCAGCGAAGCTGAGCGATTCCCGCGCGGGAGGTACACTCAAACGCCTCCTCGGCGGAGCTTGGTCTCGCTGCCTCGGAGGGAAAATGCGATGGGAAGTCGGCACCTGACTTAGCATGGAGATCCGACGCCCGCGCGGGCTTGCCGGCTGTCCATATCATGGACCTAGCCGACGCATAGTCTCGTCCTCCCATCCATGGGGGACTCGGCGACCGTGGCGTATGGGCTCGTTGAAGGGAGGAGCAGTTCGCTGGGCTTAGTGTCTGCTGACGGTTCTCAGCTGCTGCTGACGGCGGTTAACCTCCCTGTGCCTACTGGAGCTGGATGGCTCCTCTCCAGTAGCCGCGTCATGCGGCCATACGTCCTTCACCCTGAACACTGGGGTGGTCGGAGACCTCCGGCTCAGAATGATTGCCGGGGCTCCTTTCATCGGCCCGCACCTCTGAGAAGTGATCTCGGTGCCGGAAGTTGTCGCTATCGGCCGCCGCAGCGAAACCGCGTGATTCCCGCGCGGGAAAGGTGTTCAACCGTCTCCGTTTAACAGGAGCGGAAGCCGTTGCCACAAAGGGCCCTGACGGCTTGGGGTCGACTCCAGCAGAAGCATGGAGCGACGCCCGCGCGGGCTTGCCGGCTGTCCACATCGTGGACCTTGCCGACGCACGGTCTCGTCCCCCCC
This sequence comes from Raja brachyura, assembly GCA_963514005.1. The sequence continues at coordinate 132,673 of CAUPSL010001392.1, forward strand.
ATCGACAGGGGACTCGGCGACCGAGGCGGGACCGTACCCAAGCCCCCCGTCCCAGCGGCGGGGTTTGGGAGTTGGATAGCAGATCTCACAGACCCAGGTCCCGCCGTTGCACCAGACCGCACCAAGGCGGCTGGTGGAGCCTTGGCCCGAACCGGGTTTAGGCTTACGGGCTCCTCCCCTGCCCTTCAACGAAGGGCTAGCGGAGGGGGGTCGGGCCGCAGCACGACCCCTTCCCCGTGGTCGCCAATGGCGAACTTGTGGCAGGGTCCCCCCTTTCGAGAGGCACCCCGTTCTCGGCTCCTGGAATCAGCATTGGAGCTGCTGCTCCTCGACTCAGCACAGGAGCTCCTGCTCCTTGAATCAGCACTGGAGCTCCTGCTCCTGGAACCAGCACTGGAGCTCCTGCTCCTTGAATCAGCACTGGAGCTCCTGCTCCTCGAACCAGCACTGCAGCTCCTGCTCCTTAAATCAGCACTGGAGCTCCTGCTCCTTGAATCAGCACTGGAGCTCCTGCTCCTCGAATCAGCACTGGAGCTCCTGCTCCTTAATGCAGCACTGGAGCTCCTGCTCCTTGAACCAGCACTGGAGCTCCTGCTCCTCAAATCAACACTGGAGCTCCTGCTCCTTGAATCAGCACCGGAGCTCCTGCATAGCGGCGGGTCGGGCCCGGTAACAACAGGGCTCCCCGACATCCACGCCTATTTCCCCACGTACCTGCAGGGAGAGAACATAACATACACCCGCCACAACAAGACACCAACTCACACTGGAGCTCCGGTGTATCGGCGGGTCGGGCCCTGTACCAACAGGGCTCCCCGACTACCACGCCTGTTTCCCGGCCCGACTCGCAGGTGAGCCGCTGAGAAAGGCTCCGGGATAAGTGGCCGGCGACTCCAAATCCACGTTCCTGTAGGGAGAGAACACACTGCTCCCCCCCCCAACAGGAACACCAACTCTAGGGGGCTTAGCCTTACCTGAGTCGGCCCTCTGAAGGGCTGGTCGGGAGCCGCGCTCCCGACCAGCCGTCGGCAGCAATGCGATGCGACGATATGTCGCGCATGCGTGCCGGCGGGCTCTTCACGAAGTCACTCACGTGACTCCGAAATGAAATGGAGATGAGGAAACACTTTTTCACACAGAGAGTTGTGAGTCTGTGGAATTATCTGTGGAATTATCTGAGGGCAGTGGAGGCGGGTTCTCTGGATGCTTTCAAGAGAGAGCTGGGGGTTACACAAAAAGCTGGAGAAACTCAGCGGGTGCAGCAGCATCTAAGGAACGAAGGAGATAGGCGACGTTTCGGGTCGAGACCCTTCTTCAGACTTTCAAGAGAGAGCTGGATAGGGCTCTTAAAACATAGCGGAGTCAGGGGATATGGAGAGAAGGCAGGAACGGGGTAATGATTGGGAATGATCAGCCACGTGCTGGCTCAAAGAACCTATTGTCTATTGTCTATTGAAGAAACTCTGCAGGTCAGGCAGCATCGGTGGAGCGAAATGGGCAGCTGACGTTTCAGACCGCATCCTGTCTCCAAAATCCTGTCTGAAGAAGGCGTTGAAATGATCAGACTCACACATAGAGTTTAAAACTCATAGTCTTTTGTGATTCTACGGAGGAAACACATTGTGCTTTCATCTCCATGGCGTACAGCTAGTCTAAAGGGCCTGTCCTACAAGCGTGCAACTCAATGCAATTAGCGTGACCTAACGTGGTCGCTTGAGCCGTCCGGCGTCGCGGGGCCGGTCCCACTTCGATCGCCGGAGCCTTGCGGAATTGTGTGGAGTTTGTCCCGACATCGCGAGGGGCTCCGAAAAACTGACTATGTTCAAAAATTCCGCGCGGCAACGGCTTGTCGGCTCGCAGTCGCCTCGACGCATTACACACCGTCTCGACGTCGTGCCTCCGTGAACCTATCTGTAGGTGCCTCCGTGACCCTCTATGTGTGTGGCTCCATGGCCCTGTGTGTGTGTGTGCCTCTGTGCCCCTCTCTGTGTGTCCCTCTCTGTCCTGGCGAACTTACCTTAGACTTCGCTCCAAGTTCGCCTCACTTTGCGCCGCGTTGCGCCACTCACCCGACCTCTGCGCGGCCCCCGCTGCCGGTTTGGTCGCGCTTGCCGCATGCAGGCGCATGCTGGTGGGAACGGCCCTGTACGGGGGATCACCCGACCTCCGCGCGGCCCCCGCTTCTAGTTTGATCGCGTTCATCGCATAGAGTTGCATGCTGGTAGGACAGGCCCTTAAGAGAGAGTGTGTGACTCACAGGCTTATGGGCGGGTAGGGATGAAGATCTGGACTGGACTACATGAGGATTGTGCAGCATGTGTGGTGATATATATATATATAATAGAGACACTAATCTACATCCTTCCTCTTAAAGAGTTAAAGAACTACTGATTGCATAAAGTACATGTAATATGTGTCAATAAACTGGAGGAAGTTCAAATGTAGCCCAGGTATTTTAAGGGCCTGTCCCACTTACGTAACCTATACAGGCGACTGCCGCGACCCCGTGATAGATTGTGAGAGGCCGTGAGTAAAGATCCTATACCGGAGCAAGATAGACCACTCCTGCTAAATGCAATGGGCTGACGTGTAGTACGCAACGGAGCGGAACGTGGGCCTTTTTTTCATCCATTTTAGTAACCCGACCCGACTCGCAGTGCGATCAACGTTGCGGGGGAACAGTTTGTGTTAATAAATTAAAATAATTAAAATTCTGAAAGTGAGGGGAAGATTTTACCAAAGGACTTTAAATTTTACGAGGATGTTTCCGTAACCGGTTTCCGTATCCGCAGTAGTATCCTACGGGATCTTTGGTGCAGAGATGGAAGCCGGTTACGGACATGGAGCCTTAAATGACCCCATGAATCTGCCCATGACCGTACTACGTCTTTTTCGTCGAGTGGACTATCTTGCTGGCTGTAGGATCTTTGGTCGTGAGAGGTCATCCGCGACCAGGCATGTGCCGGGAGTAATTACTCAGGGTAGGCACTCAGTTCGCTTTAAAAAAAATTTAAACCGCGCATGCGCAGATTGTTCTGTCCGTTAAATAAATAAATAAATAAAAACAGTGACATTTCAATTTGCCCAAGGCTTCCTAGTCCTAGACCAATTGGGGGAACAGTTCCTTTCACAGCGTGTGGAGAGTCTGTGCCAGGGGTAAAGTTGTGGGGAGGGCAGGAGTGTTGAGAAGGAGGGTGTCGGGGATAATGCCGGTAACTCACTCACCGCTACCGCAGCTCTCCAGGCGCGAAGCCACGCACTGTAGCTGGGGATAGAAGCAGCTCGGGGAGCTGCGAGCGGCCACCGGGACCCGACAGCAGAACTGGCCGCCACTTCAGCGCGTTCTGCCGGCCCGCTCACCTTTGGCAGTGCTCGCCGTCGGAACCCTGTCACCTGCCGCTCGCCGACTTCGCTCATGTCAGCGGCTTCCTGCAAATCCTTAAATTCCCACAGCTGAGTAACCTCAACCGCGCTGTCGGAATTTAAGGACATGAGTGAGGCCAGCGAGCAGCAGGGGAGAGGTTTTTAGACTGAGAGCTGCCAGAGGTGAGCGGGGACCGGCAGAAGGAGCTAAGGTGGCGGCTGGTTCCGCTGTCCGGCCCGGTGGCCGCTCAGCCACCCGAGCTACTTCTCTCTCTCCCCCCCCCCCCCCCCCCCCCCACCCGGCCTCAGAGCAGTGGCATTCCACGCCTCCGTGCAAGGAGCGTCGCAAGTGGATGCTCCCGACCCCTCATTCATAACATTCGTGCCCTCCCCGCAAGTTTACCCCGGGCCAGACTCCCCAAACGCTGTGAAAGGAGCTCTCCCCCCACCCCCACATCCCGGGAAATACGGTATTTAAAAAAATAAACACAAAATGTGCTTACCACATCATTGGTACACGACAAACCATAGTTGAAAACCCCGCCAAGAAACTTGCGCTGCGCATGCACAGTAGACTGATGCGCATGCGCAGTGCTGCAAAGGCAGAATTTCTGCTGCCTTCAGCCCCGCTTGAAACTGACGGCTTCAGGCAGCGCTGACGGCACGTGGGCTGCACAGAACTTCCCGTGTTACAAACGCTGCGGATGAAAGGCACGGAGAATTATGCCTACATAAGAGATCGGTCTCTTACATAGGCATCATTCTCCCATGCCTTTATTATTTATATTTAGTTATTACTATGTTATAATTTTAGTCAGGGTAGGCAGTGCCTACCTTGCCTACCCTGACGGCATGTGCCTGCCCGCGACATGTTGCCAGGGGTCGCCTGTGTGGCCGCGAGACGGTCCCCAAAGAGTCGTAGCATCTTTCCGGTCACCGCTGAAGTTTCAACATGTTGAAAATTCAGTCGCAGTAAAGGTGGCGTAAGCGGGACAGGCCCTTTACTGTGGGCAGCAGGTGCGACCTGCACCCGTACAGTACAGTCCTGCATCTTCTCCTGTCACCAGAGACGTGATCGATGGTAGAATAGGAGCAGGAGATTGAAACAGCATCCCCCCGGTGATGAAACAGGGGCCTTGGCACAGGTGGGGGCGGTGTGGCCAATAGGCAAAACGACCGGATCAGAAGCGGATGGTTGTGTTGGTATCACCGGGCCAATGCCGCTGGAAGTATACCCGTGCGGTCAGGATAATACAGAGGTGGTGATATATATATATATATATATAGTAGACACACAGAAGGGTCTCAACCCAAAACATTGTCTGCCCATTAGAATAGACAATAGACAATAATGCAGGAGTAGGCCATTTGGCCCTTCGAACCAGCACCGCCATTCAATGTGATCACGGCTGATCATGAGTCTGAAGAAGGGTCTCGACCCGAAACGTCGCCTATCTCCTTCGCTCCTTAGATGCTGCTGCACCCGCTGAGTTTCTCCAGCTTTTTGTGTAATCCCCAATCAGTGCCCCGTTCCTGCCTTCTCCCCCACATCCCCTGACTCCGCCATCTTTAAGAGCCCTATCTAGCTCTCTCTTGAAAGCATCCAGAGAACCGGCCTCCACCGCCCTCTGAGGCGGAGAATTCCACAGACTCACAACTCTCTGTGAGAAAAAGTGTTTCCTCGTCTCCGTTCTAAATGCCAGACCTCTAATTCTTAAACTGTGTGTGGCCCCAGGTTCTGGACTCCCCCAACATCGGGAACATGTTCCTGCCTCTAGGGTGTCCAACCCCTTGATGACACAGGCCTGAATAGCCATCTGAAGCATCCTATCCCGGTTTCTCAAGAGCGCATGTTTGTACAAAAATCTGTAGCCTCCCTTGGATCTGGTATTTTGTTGGTTCACATGCTTGACCAATGGAGTTTTATCATGAATGTTTTATTATTATTAATGTTTAGTGTTTTCTGAGTCATTCGTAACTGTCACTGTATGTCATGTTGTTACTTGTGGGTGGAGCACCAAGGCAAATTCCTTGTATGTGAATAGTTGGCCAATAAACTTAAGGTCCTGTCCCACAACCATGCAACTCTGTGCGATGAGCGCGACCTAACGTGGTCGCTTGAGCCGTCCGGCGTCGCGGGGCCGGTCCCACTTCGATCGCCGGAGCCGTGCGGAATTGTGCGGAGTTCGTCCCGACATCGCGCGGGGCTCCGAAAAACTGACTATGTTCAAAAATTCCGCGCGGCAACGGCTTGTCGCCTCGCAGTCGCCTCGACGCATTACGCACCGCCCCGACATCGTGCCTCCGTGACCCTCTCTGTAGGTGCCTCCGTGACCCTCTATGTGTGTGGCTCCGTGGCCCTCTGTGTGTGTGTGCCTCTGTGCCCCTCTCTGTGTGCCCCTCTCTGTCCTGGCGAACTTACCTTAGACTTCGCTCCAAGTTCGCCTCACTTTGTGCCGCGTTGCGCCACTCACCCGACCTCCGCACGGCCCTCGCTGCCGGTTTGGTTGCGCTTGCCGCATGCAGGCGCATGCTGGTGGGAACGGCCCTGTACAGGGGATCACCCAACCTCCACGCGGCCCCCGCTGCCGGTTTGATCGCGTTCATCGCATAGTTGCATGCTGGTGGGACAGGCCCTTTACTTGTGGGCGGAGCACCGAGGCAAATTCCTTGTATGTGAATACTTGGCCAATAAACTTACTTACTTACTTACTTTCAATTCAATTCAACTTTAATGTCATTGCACAAATATAACTATAGGTACAACGAAATGCAGTTTAGCATCAGTTCGTAGTGATAGCAATATAGAAAATAAATACAGAATGCAGACAATGTGGACGAAGAGACTGGAGAAATCTATCGGCGGGACTCCCGAGTTCAGCAGTGTGATGGCGTTGTTGTAGAAGCTGTTCCTCATCCTACTGGTGCGGGACCTGAGGCTCCTGTACCGCCTCCCTGATGGTAGGAGGGCAAACAGTCCATGGTTAGGGTGTGAGGGGTCCTTGATGATCTTCCCGGCCCGTCTCAGACACCGTTTTCGGTGGAGGGCATCCAAGGCAGGGAGCGGGGCACCGATGATGTACTGGGCGGTTTTCACCACCCGTTGTAGTGCCTTCCTGTCTGCCATGGTGCAACTGCTGTACCATGCCGTAAAGCAGGTGGTCAGGATGCTTTCGATGGTACAGCGGTAAAAGTTGGTCAGGATCTGGGGGGGGGGGAGGGGACAGGTGGGCTTTTTTGAGCCTCCTCATCTCCGTTCTAAATGTTCGAGCCATTTAGAACGGAGATGAGGAAACACTTTTTCTCACAGAGAGTTGTGAGTCTGTGGAATTCTCTGCCTCAGAGGGCAGTGAGGGCAGTTCTCTGGATGCTTCCAAGAGAGAGCTAGATAGGACTCTTAAAAATAGCGGAGTCAGGGGATATGGGGAGAAGGCAGGAACGGGGTACTGATTGGGGATGATCAGCCATGATCACGGTGAAGGCTGCTGCGCCTTTTTGATCAGCTTGGAGGTGTTGAGGGACCAGGACAGATCCTCTGAGATGTGTACCCTGAGGAATTTGTAGTTGGGGACCCGCTCCACCTCAGTCCCGTTTATATGGAAGGGTGTGTGTCTGCCCCCTCTATTCTTCCTAAAGTCAACAATGATTTCCTTCTTCTTCGGGGAGTTGAGGACGAGGTTATTGTTGGCACACCAGGTAGTCAGGTGCTGGACCTCCTCCCTGTAGGCTAACTCGTCGTTGTCGCTAATCCCATTGTAATCGCTCCACATTCCATCAACTCCCCCACGATTAAACCACTCAACCACACACTAGGGGGCAATCGACAGCAACCCTTCCAGGTCCTTGGAATGTGGGAGGAATCATTTTCCCTTTGATCTTCCCTTTGTAAGATCAAAGGGAAAATGTGCAAATTCCTCAGGCAAACTAGCGCAGAGCCACTTCCATGACAGAAGGGGGAGTATGTTATAATATATAAGTATAATATGTGCAGGAACGAACTGCGGATGCTAGTTTACATCGAAGGTAGACAAGGTTAATTCCCGGGATGGCGGGACTGTCATATGCTGAGAAAATGGAGCGGCTGGGCTTGTACACTCGGGAGTTTAGAAAGATGAGAGGGAATCTCAATTGAAACATATAAGATTGTTAAGGGTTTGGACACGCTAGAGGCAGGAAACGTGTTCCCAATGTTGGGGGAGTCCAGAACCAGGGGCCACACACAGTTTAAGAATAAGGGGTCGGCCATTTAGAACAGAGACGAGGAAACACTTTTTCTCACAGAGAGTTGTGAGTCTGTGGAATTCTCTGCCTCAGAGGGCAGTGAAGGCGGGTTCTCTGGATGCTTCCAAGAGAGAGCTAGATAGGACTCTTAAAAATTGCGGAGTCAGGGGATATGTGGAGAAGGCAGGAACGGGGTACTGATTGGGGATGATCAGCCATGATCACGGTGAATGGCGGTGCTGGCTTGAAGGGCCGAATGGCCTACTCCTGCACCTATTGGCTATTGTAGGCACAAAAAGCTGGAGTAACTCAGCGGGACAGGCAGCATCTCTGGAGAGAAGGAACGGGTGAATTTTCGGGTCGAGTCTGAAGAAGGGTCTCGACCCGAAACGTCACCCATTCCTTCTCTCCAGGTATGCTGCCTGTCCCGCTGAGTTACTCCAGCATTTTGTGTCTACCTACAAGTATAGTATAGTATGTTATACTGTACTAAGTCCGTTTGTTAAGTATACTATACCTAGAGTCATATAGTGATACAGTGTGGAAACAGGCCTTTCGGCCCAACTTGCCCACACCGGCCAACAATGTCCCAGCTACACTAGTCCCACTTGCCTGCGCTTGGTCCATATTCCCCCAAACCTGTCCCATCCATGTACCTGTCTAACTGTTTCTTAAACGATGGGATAGTCCCAGCCTCAACTACCGCCTCTGGCAGTTTGTTCCACACACCCACCACCCTCTGTGTGGAATAGTTACCCCCCTCAGATTCCTATAAAACCTTTTCCCCTTCACCTTGAACCTATGTCCTCAGTCCTCTGGTCCTCGATTCCCCTACTCTGAGCAAGGGACTCTGTGTGCATGTACCCGATCTATTCCTCTCATGATTTTGTATACCTCTATAAGATCACCCCTCATCCTCCTGCGCTCCATGGAAGAAAGACCCCGCCTACTCAACCTCTCCCTACAGCTCATACCCTCTAGTCCTGGCAACATCCTCGTAAATCTTCTGTGAACCCTTTCAAGCTTGACAACATCTTTCCTATAACTTGGCGCCCAGAACTGAACACAATATTCTAAATGCGGTCTCACCGACGTCTTATACAACTGCAACGTGACCTCCCAGCTTCTCTACTCAATACTCTGAGTGCTAAAAGCCTTTTTGACCACCTTATCTACCCGCGACTCGACCTTCAAGGAACCATGCACTTGCACTCCTAGATCCCTCTGCTCTACAACGCTACCCAGAGGCCTACCATTCACTGTGTAGGTCCTGCCTATTTTTGTATGCTTGTTATACTTATATTTGCAGTATTTTTATATACTTCTATTTGCAGTATTTCTATCCACATTTTTGTATATTGGCTACATTTTTATATATATATTTGCAGTGTTTTTATATACATATATTTGTATATTTGCAGCGTTTTTATATACTAACATCCCCATCCCCCAACGCAATATTCCACCACTCACCCGTTCCCCCAATGCAATATTCCACCACTCACCCATAGCCCTCATGCGAGGCCTGGTCCCACAAATTATTTTTATATACTTATATTTGCACTGCTTCTATACATTGTATATTTGCAGATTTTTTAATATACTTATATCTGCAGTGCTTCTATACGTATATTTGTAGCATTTTTATGTTAGATTTGCAGGGTTTCTATACATATATTTGCATATTTGCAGCATTTTTATATACGTACTAGATCAAGTGGGACCCGTTGGGCCCCGTCCCCCAACGCAATATTCCACCACTCACACATAGCCCCCACAGGAGGCCTGGTCCCCCAACGCATTTTGATATATTTATAATATATTTGCAGTATTGCCATACATATTTTTGTATATTTGCAGCATTTTTATATACGTACTAGATCAAGTGGGACCCGTTGGGCCCCGTCCCCCAACACAATATTCCACCACTCACCCATGGCCCGCCCCCACAGGAGGCCTGGTCCCCCAACACATTTTGATATATTTATATATAATATATTTGCAGTATTTCCATACATATTTTAGTATATTTGCAGCTTTTTTATATAGTTACTAGACCAAGTGGGACCCATTGGGCCCCGTCCCCCAACGTAATATTCCACCACTCACCCATAGCCCCCATGCGAGGCCTGGTCCCACAAATCATTTTTATATACTTATATTTGTAGTGTTTCTATACATATATTTGTGCATAAGCAGCGTTTTTATATATTTATTTCACAGTCTAAATCTCTACCGGAATATGTAAAAATGTTGTCGTTAGCGTGTCGTTTTTTCGGGAAGATGTGATTATACACATACACACACCACCACCACCCCCCCCCCCCCCAAGATCAGAGTTTTATAATTATAGAGATATATACTTATATTCCCAGTGTTTCTACACATATATTTGTACATTAACAGCGTTTTTATATATTTATTTTGTTGTCCACGGTCTAAATCTCTACCGGAATATGTAAAAATGTAATATTCCACCACTCACACATGGCCCCCATGGGAGGCCTGGTCCCCCACATTTTTATATACTTATATTTGTAGTGTTTCTATACATATATTTGTACATAAGCAGCGTTTTTATATATTTATTTCAGTCCGCAGTCTATATCTCTACCAGAATATGTAAACCTGCTGCCGTTAGCGTGTCGTTTTTTTGAGAAGATGTGATTGTACACACACACACATCCAAGAGCAGAGTTTTATAATTATAGATATATATACTTATATTTGCAGTGTTTCTACACATATATTTGTACATTAACAGCTATTTTATTGTCCACAGTCTAAATCTCAAACGGAATATGTAAAAAATTTACCGTTAGCGCATCGTTTTTTTCTAGAAGATGTGATTGTACACACACACATCCAAGATCAGAGTTTTATAATTATAGAGATATATACTTATATTTGCAGTGTTTCTACACATATATTTGTTCATTCACAGCGTTTTTATATATTTATTTTGTTGTCCACGGTCTAAATCTCTACCGGAATATGTAAAAATGTAGCCGTTATCGTGTCGTTTTTTCGAGAAGATGTGATTATACACACACACACATCCAAGATCAAAGTTTTATAATTATAGAGATATATACTTATATTTGCAGTGTTTCTACACATATATTTGTACATTAACAGCGATTTTATTGTCCACAGTCTAAATCTCTACCGGAATATGTAAAAATGTTGCCGTTAGCGCATCGTTTTTTTCTAGAAGATGTGATTGTACACACACACATCCAAGATCAGAGTTTTATAATTATAGAGATATATACTTATATTTGCAGTGTTTCTACACATATATTTGTACATTAACAGCGATTTTATTGCCCACGGTCTAAATCTCTACCGGAATATGTAAAGAATTTACCGTTAGCGCGTCGTTTTTTTCTAGAAGATGTGATTGTACACACACACACATCCAAGATCAGAGTTTTATAATTATAGAGATATATACTTATATTTGCAGTGTTTCTACACATATATTTGTACATTAACAGTGATTTTATTGTCCACGGTCTAAATCTCTACCGGAATATGTAAAAATGTTGCCGTTAGCGTGTCGTTTTTGTACACACATACACATCCAAGATAAAAGTTTTATAGTTATAGAGATATTTGCAGCGTTTTCTGCCTGTGTAATGTTTCCCCTTCTCTCTCTCACCGTCAGGGTAAAATGGGAGCGAGCGAGGACGAGCTGATCGGGATACCGTTCCCGGAGCACAGCAGCGAGCTGCTGAGCAGCCTGAACGAGCAGCGGCACCGGGGGCTGCTGTGCGACGTGACCATCGTGACCCAGGGCCTGGAGTACCGCACCCACCGCGCCGTGCTGGCCGCCTGCAGCCACTACTTCCGCAAGCTGTTCACCTCCAAGCCCTACAGCGGGCAGCGCAACGTGTGCGAGCTGGACTTCATCCAGCCGCCGGTGCTGGCCGCCCTGCTGGAGTTCGCCTACACCGCCACGCTGACCATCAGCAGCGCCAACATGCGGGAGGTGCTGCGGGCGGCCAGGGTGCTGGAGATACAGTGTGTGGCGGACGCCTGCCTAGACATCCTGCGCTGCAGCGGGGAGGGGGAGCAGGAGGAGCAGCAGCTGTTGCAACAAGAGCAGCAGCTGTTGCAACAAGGGCAACTGTTGCAACAAGGGAAGCTCTTGCAACAAGGGCAGCAACTGTTGCAACAGCAGCAGCAGCAACAAGGGGAGGAATCTGCATCTGCAGCCCCTCTCCTTCACCACCACCACCACCACCACCCAGGTCTCGCCCAGGAGATGCCCAAGGTCCGGCGTCGCAAGAGGGCCACCTCCAAGAAGCCGCCCCGCATCACCCTCAGCAACCGCGGCTGCCTCTACCGCATCGTGCAGCCCCTCAGGACTTCCAACCACAAGCTGCAGAAGCAGCAGCAGAGGCGGCCCGCCAGCCCCGCCCGGGACCAGGGGTACAGCATGGAGGCGGAGGGCCGAGTGGCCGCCGGGCCCGAGGAGGAGGAGGAAGAGGAGCCCCTCGACTACCGCCCCCTGCTGGCGCCGCCGTCGCCCGCGGACCGGGAGGGGGTGGGGGTGGGGGACGTGGAGGGGGAGGGAGAGGGGGAGGGGGACGGCCCGGAGCTGGATTCCCTCTCCGCCTCCTTCCCCTTCCCGTTCCTCTCCTCGCTGGGAGCCGCCGCCGCTGCTGCCGCCGCCACCGCCGCCGGACCGGCCTCGCCCGACAGCAACAAGCCGGGGGGCCGGGGCGGGGGGGGCCGCCGCAAGTCGCAGATGCCCCAGGAGTGCCCCATCTGCCACAAGGTGATCCACGGCGCCGGCAAGCTGCCCCGCCACATGCGCACACACACCGGGGAGAAGCCCTTCGCCTGCGAGGTGTGCGCTGTACGCTTCACCAGGTACCCACTGCCACCACTCTCTGTGTGTGTCTGTCTGTCTGTCGCACACTCCTGTGTGTGTGTGTGTGTGTGTGTGTCTCTCCATCCCTCTGTGTATGTGTGTGTGTCTGTCTCTCCATCCCTCTGTGTATGTGTGTGTCTGTCTCACACTCCCTGTGTGTATGTGTGTGCCTGTCTCTCCCGCCCTCTGTGTATGTGTGTGTGTCTGTCAGGGCCGGCCTTAGGAGGCACGGGGTCCAATTGGGAACAATTTTGGTGAGCCCCAGGTTCTCCGCCAAGGTCTGTAGATTCATAGAAATATAATTAAAGTCTATTATAGACTTTATATCTCTATAGGGAGGTTGCACGGCAGTCGGGTCACGACCCACAACCCGTACTGTTGCTACGCTGCTCCAAGTGGAGTACACGCGATGAACTGCCACTCGTTTCCAGCGTAGCGGGCCCATTAAAACCCGCCGAAATTGTCCATTTTTGCGCTGTAAATAATTATGGAAATCGGGATAAGCGCGAGAGACATTTATCCAACTTCAGAATTCCAAAAGTGAGGAGAAATGACGGTAGATACAAGCGAGAGCTGAAGGGACAACAACAGTCCGAGTGCTTGGCGAACATTGGCCGTTTGCTCGCTGCATTTCATCAACAATAAGGCATTATTTGTGTTTTATCTTGAGTCCTTTGGCATCTAAAAAGTTGCAGAAGTGGTAAATCTGGCTGTAAAATGTTCAAATCGCCCATGGTTCTCAAGTGGGTTTCTACATACAAAAGGGAAAACGCCTCTGAAGCAAAATTTACAGCCAGATTTATCACTTCTGAGACTATTTAGATACCAAAGGAATCGAGAAAAAACACAAAGAATGCCTTGCTGTTGATGAAATGCAGTGAGCAAACGCGATAATCCCAATGTTTCCAATCTCGATATCTGCGCGGCCAGTGTTCGCCAAGCACTTTAGCCGTTGTTGCCCCTTCAGCTCACGCTTCTCTTTACCTTCATTTCGCTTCACGTTTGGAATTCTGACGTTGGGTCCGTGTCTCTCACGCTTACCCCGACTTCCACAATTTTTTACAGCGCAAACATCCAACATTTTTGGCGGTTTTTAACAGGTAGTGAAGTACGCGTTTCTTGCATTAATAACGTACACTGGAAGTTACGGATGTCCTCCAGATGGATTGAGCGGGTCCGTGCGTCAAGCCCTATGACCTAGTGACCTTACGTGCACACCCCCCTATGGTAGAATGGAAAGTAATCAAAATGTGTGCTTAAAAAGTGCATGCGACTTAATGGACCAAACAGATCTAAGCTACATTTTAATATAAAATTGCAGACATGTAAGCCTACAAGTAACAAACAAAATGTGTAGATCACCTCTGAAAAGTACATAGTTACAATACCACTTGTTTTAGTGACTGTGAAATGAAAAAAAAAGTACTTTAATTAAATAGATCCTGGATAACCATTGGTGAGAACCCATTCCAGGCATTACATTTTGGGCTTCAGCCCCATCCTACCCCATCCTGACTTAGTTGTGTGTTAGTTGTCTGTGCGTGATGTGTGTGTGGGAAGGAAGGAGAGGAGGGTGGGAGGGAGAGAAGGGAGGAAGGACAGAAGGGAGGGAGGGAAGTGGAGAAAGGAGGGAGGGAAGGAGAGAAACAAGGGATGGAGTGAATGAGAGAAGGGAAGAGAGAGAGAGAGGAAGGAGGGAGGGAAGGAGAGAAGGGAGGGAGGGAAGAAGGGAAGGAGAGAAGGGAGGGAGAGGGCCGGCGGCAGGAGCGGATGCCGGGGTCCGGGAGGACGGGTGTGAGGTGAGGCCGAGGTTTGTAAACGTTGCTCCAACCCCAGGCCCGGCCCGGCCCCCCCTGTATTGTTCACCGCATCTCCCCGGGGAGAGAGAGGGGTGGAGCCGGAGCTGTGCGCGTGAAGCACGGCGACTGGAGGGGCGGGACCGCTGCCGTGAGCAAACGACCCACCGCCCCCTTCTCCATTCCCCCTCACAGCCCCGCTCCCCGTCTACCCCATTCTTCCCCCTCCACCCATTTATTATCTCTCCGCCCCTCTCTCCCCCCCTCCACCCAGGGTAGATCTACCCGAGCCAAGAGTAGATTACTCTGGCACGGGGCCCCCTTACTCGCGGGGCCCAATTGGCAGGCCCTGTCTGCGTCCCCCTCCCTCTGTGTGTGTGTGTGTGTGTGTGTCTGCCTCCCCCTCCCTGTGTGTGTGTGTGTCTGTCTGCCTCCCCCTCCCTGTGTGTGTGTGTGTGAGTCTGTCTCTCTGCCTGACCCTTTCTCTCCGTCTCTCTCCCCCTCCCTCCCTCCCTCCTCCCTCCATCTTTCTTTCTCCCTTCGTCTCTCCCTCTCTTCCCCCCTCCCTCCATCTTTCTTTCTCCCTTCGTCTCTCCCTTTCTCTCCCTCCCCCTCCTTCTCTCCCTCCGCCTCTCTTTCTTTCTCCCTCCGTCTCTCTTTCTCCCTCTGTTAAACTGAGTTCTTTTGTCAGTCCAATTCAAGAAAACTTGATTCCTACCTCTTGCTGTTGAAATCAATTATTTCTGATAATTCTTTAAACCTTCCAACACAGAGCTAGAAACTCTGGGGCAGGTCGAAAGATCTACACCTATACATTATATAGGTATTAGACAATTATGGTACAAAAGGAGTGGCAAACTATTAACCAATCATTACGGTTTACCATACATTTAGCTTATTTGCATTAACCAATCAACTAAATCCTTTCCAGTGATTGACAACACATATAGTCACATGATTTTCCTTTTTCTGGCCTCGTTACAACTCCAGATGCCAGCTGATCTACATCGGTGAGACCAAGCGGAGGCTGGGTGATCGTTTCGCCGAACACCTCCGCTCGGTCCGCAATAACCAACCCGACCTCCCAGTGGCTCAGCACTTCAACTCCCCATCCCATTCCGTATCCGACCTCTCGGTCCTGGGCCTCCTCCACGGCCAGAGTGGGCAACACCGCAAGTTGGAGGAACAGCACCTCATATTCCGCTTGGGGAGTCTGCATCCTCTGGGCTTAAACATTGAATTTTCCAAATTCTGTTAACCCAGGCTGCCTCCTCCCCCTCCCCACCTCTCCCTCAGCCCTCGGGCCCTGGCATTCCTTCTCTATCTCCCCCCCCCCCCCCCCCCCACCCAACTCGCACTAGCTTCTCATTTTCACACTACAAACAGCTTACAATGGCCTGTTTCCTTTATCATCAATACTTTTTTGCATATCTTTCATTCATTGTTCTTTATCTCGCCACATCACTGTCTATATCTGTCGGGGGTTACACAAAAAGCTGGAGAAACTCAGCGGGTGCAGCAGCATCTAAGGAGCGAAGGAGACAGGCGACGTTTCGGGTCGAGACCCTTCTTCAGACGTTTCCCTGATCCCTAACCAGTCTGAAGAAGGGTCTCGACCCGAAACGTCGCCTATCTCCTTCGCTACTTAGATGCTGCTGCACCCGCTGAGTTTCTCCAGCTTTTTGTGTAACCCTTTTTCCCTCTGTGGTTTTCTTTAACCTCTTTGCTCAAAATCATTTTATTTCAATGAAGTAAAAGCACAGAAATATAAAACTAATCCTCAGAGACCACCTCTCAGAATATAAAATACACATCATACAGCAATCACACAATACATACACACAAAACATATATTTTCACTTTTGGAAAAGAAAGTTATTTCTAAAACTTCAGATGTAAACAAAGTCTAATACTCACAATCCTAATTAAAACACAATACACTTCACAAATAATTTCCCTACTTCATAGTTAAAATACAGTTACTTATGGATTAAATATGAGTTCTGCCCCATTCTTACAAAGTGGGAAGGACTTAAGTTTTTTCTACAATCCCCAACCACACAAAGGCCACCAATTGTGACACTTGATAAATTATAATTGCTTCTTCCCAAGCTCAGGTCTAGTTTCATTTTGAATTACAACCTCCCCCTTCTATCTCTGGATGAAAGGAATGTAAGGCTTCCTCACTAATAGCATTCCACACAGCAAATGGAAGATTATCAAAACAGAGTTACTTTCTCAGTTTTCTATAGACATAAGAAACCACCCTTATACAAAGGTCACACAACCATCACCTATGCCTTATCTCTTATCTCAACATAAATACATTTAAACCAGATCACAGACTATTATCTAGCCTTGGTGCCCAAGACCCAATATAGACAACCATAAATCCCCTTTGTAGCACGCCCGAGTTCAAAGATGTGCCATAAAGAAAGGACACATGATGCTCATGTCTTGAGATGAAACCCATCCATCAATAACCTATACTCTAAACACCAAACTAAACCAAATACAACTTCTGACAGAGTTATAGCTGCTTCAAACAAAGCTATGCCTATTCACATCAACATCTCCATGGTATGATAAGCCATCTGTTCTCATATGTGTGTGTGTGTGTGTTCTTTATTTCTTTGTGGGGCCATGTATTTCTGAAAACCTCAGCTCCAAGTCCTTCTCTTGCAACTTAACATCAGTTCCTCACACAAAAGTTATCATCTGATCAATTCTATTGTATAATATTTCCTCGCCTCCCCCTCCCTCTCTCCCTCCCTTCCTCATTCCCCCTCCCTCCTTCACTTTCCCCCTCTCTCCGTCTCTCGTTCTCTCTCCCCTCCTTTTCTCTTTCTCTCTGTCTATCTTTCAGTCTGTCTCTCCCCTTTCTGCCTCTGTGTATCTTTCTGCCTCTATGTCTCCCTCTCTCTTTGTCTCCCTCCCCGTCTTCCTCCCTCTCTGTTCCTCTCTGTCTATCTATTTCTCTGTCTCTCACTCTCTTTGTCTCTGTCTTTCTCTCTGTCTCCATCACTCCCCCCCCTTCCCTTCCCTCCCTCACTTCCTCTCTCTCTCTCTGTTTGTCTGTCTCTCTCCCTCTCCCTCGCTCCCCGCCCCCTCTCACTGTTAAACTCGGTGCGAGCGGCTACTATTTCTGGGACTATCACAACTGTTTAAGAAACAGATGCATGGATAGGATTAGGTTTGGAGGGATATGGGCCAAATGCAGGCAGGTGGGACTAGTGTGGCTGGGGCATGTTGGCCGGTGTGGGCAAGTTAGACAGTAGACAATAGGTGCAGGAGTAGGCCATTCAACCCTTCGAGCCAGCACCGCCATTCAACGTGATCACGGCTGATCATCCCCAATCAGTACCCCGTTCCTGCCTTCTCCCCATATCCCCTGACTCCGTTATTCTTAAGAGCCCTATCTAGCTCTCTCTTGAAAGTATCCAGAGAACCGGCCTCCACCGCTCTCTGAGGCAGAGAATTCCACACACTCACAACTCTCTGTGAGAAAAAGCGTTTCCTCATCTCCGTTCTAAATGGCTTACCCCTTATTCTTAAACTGTGTGTGGCCCCTGGTTCTGGACTCCCCCAACATCGGGAACATGTTTCCTGCCTCTAGCGTGTCCAAACCCTTAACAATCTTATATGTTTCAATAAGATCCCCTCTCATCCTTCTAAACTCCAGAGTGTACAAGCCCAGCCGCTCCATTCTATCAGCATATGACAGTCCCGCCATCCCGGGAATTAACCTTGTAAACCTACGCTGCAATCCCGCAATAGCAAGAATGTCCTTCCTCAAATTAGGGGACCAAAACTGCACACAATACTCCAGGTGTGGCCTCACTGGGGCCCTGTACAACTGCATTGGGCTGAAAGGCCTGTTTTCACGCAACGGGCCTGATGGCAGGCAACGTGGAAGACCAGGGAAGATGCCGCTAGGAAGCCAAGTATCCAAGGAGTTAGATGTCGTTCCACAGGAGCAGTTACAGGAAGGAAGCTTGCTGGGGAAGGGCACTGAATGGGCAGCCAGGATAGTATTGAAGTTCGAAGGGCCAAATGGACTACAAGTTTTGAAGATTCCACAAATGTGTTTCAACAGGAACAGGCCCTTCGGCCCATAATGTTCGTGCCGCACACGGCGCCCAAGTTAAACTGATCCCCTCTGCCTGCGCGTGATCCGTGTCCCTCCGTGTGCCCGTCCACAAGCCTCTTAAACACCACTGTCGTATCTGCCTCCGCCACCACCCCTGGCAGCGCGTTCCAGGCACCCACCACCCTCTGTGTAAAAAAAACCTCCCCCCCCCCCCCCGCACATCTCCTTTAAACTTTGCTCCTCTCACCTTAAAGTTGCGCCCTCTTTGACATTTCCACCCTGGGGGGCGAAAGGTTCTGACTGTCTACCCTATCTATGCCTCTCGTAATTCTAGAAACTTCTATCAGGTCTCCCCTCAACCTCCGACGTTCCGGAGAAAACAATCCCAAGTCTGTCCAACCTCTCCCTGTAGCTGGAACCCTCGGATCCAGGCGGCATCCTGGTAAACCTCCTCCGGACCCTCCCCAAAGCCCCCACACCCTTCCTGGAATGGGGGGGGGGGGGGACTAGAACTGCATGCAACAGTTGAAGGGGAGGGGAGGGGGATAGGGGGTGTGAGGAGGGGAGTGGAGGGGGGAGAAGGGGAGGAAGGTGTGAGAGGAGGGAAGGGGAGGGGGTTGTGTGAGGAGTGGAGGGGGATAGGGAGTTTGAAGGGGAGAAGGGGAGGGGAGGTGGGTGTGTGAGGGGGGGAGGGGGGAGAAGGGGAGGGGGGTGTGTGAGGGGAGGGGAGTGGGGGAGAAGGAAGGGAGGGGGAGGGGGAAAGGGGGTGTGAGGGGGGGTGAAGGAGAAGGAGGGGGGATGGGGGGTGTGAGGGGGAGAAGGGGAGGGGAGTGGGGGAGGAGGGGAGGGGGTGTGAGAGGAGGGGAGGGGAGGGGGTGTGAGAGGAGGGGATCGGGGAGAGTGGGGTTAGTGCATGTTGACCATCCTCCCTCTCTAACACTCTCTCGTCCCCGGGCAGGAACGACAAGCTGAAGATCCACATGCGTAAACACACGGGGGAACGGCCGTACTGCTGCAACTGCTGCGACGCCCGCTTCCTGCACAGCTACGACCTGAAGAACCACGCGCGGCTGCACACGGGCGACCGCCCGTTCGAGTGCAGCCAGTGCCGCAAGGCCTTCGTGCGCCTGGACCACCTCCAGCGCCACCTGAAGGGGCAGAACTGCCTGGAGGTGCGCACACGGCGGCGCAAGGACGACGACGGCGGCGGCGGCGGCGAGGACGACGGCGCGGTCAACGGCGACTCGGCCGACGGCAAGGGGGCGGACGGCGGCGAGTCCGGGGCGGAGTACGGGACCCCGGTGACGGACGACGGGAGCCTCCACTCCGCCTGGAGCCGCCTCGCCAGCACCTGGGACCAGGAGCCGCCCGAGGAGATGGCGGCGGAAGACTCCTCCTAACGCCACGGAGCGGAGACGTATATTTTTTTTCTACGCCGTCTCCCGCGGCGGTACGGGCAGAGATTTCACCGGGTCGCAGAACACACGGAAACGTCCCAGCTCCGGGCCCGTCCGATCCTGACCTCTCGTGCTGTCTTTGCGGAGTTTGCACGTTCTCCCCGTGACCCGCAAAACGCTGGAGTTACTCAGCGGGGACAGGCAGCGTCTCTGCAGAGAAGGAATGGGTAACGTTTCGAGTCGAGACCCTGATGTCAGGGGAGTGGGAAGTACATAGATAAGGAAGTGTTTAGATAAGGTGGTGCAAGGTGTGAAAACGAGACAAAGAGAATGGAGATCTCTAAAATATAGTTCACCTGAAGAAGGGTCTCGACCTGAAACATCACCTATTCCTTCTCTCCAGAGATGCTGCCTGAACTGGTGAGTTACTCCAGCATCTTGCGTTTATCTTCGGAGTAAACCAGCATCTGCGGTTCCTTCCTATGCATTCCTGGGACCACGTGGGTTTCCTCCTGGTCCCCGTGCGGGACTCTTGGTTAATTGGCCCCGGTGCGTAGGATAGAACTAGTGTGCGGAGTGATCGCTGGTCGGCACGGACGTGGTTGGCCGAAGGGCCTGTTTCCAAGCTGTATCCTTTCGAGATAACAGCGTGGAAACAGGCCCTTCGGCCCACCGAGTCCGCGCCGACCAGCGATCGCCCCGCGCGCTGGCACTCTCCCGCACACTAGGGACAATTTCCCATTTTCAATGAACCTGCAACACTGTGCGGGATAAAACCGGAGTGTGCGGGAGTGTGGGATAAAACCCACGCAGTCACGGGGAGCACCTGCTGACTCCACACCCGCGGTCAGGATCAAACCCGGCTCTCCGGCGCTGTGAGGCAGCAGCTCCACCCGCTGCGCCACCGTTCCGCGCTCCGGTCCAGAAAAATAGCCATAATATCTCCCCTTCCAGATATGGACCACTTACTGACTGAAAGGAATCGCCCCCCCCCCCCCTCCCTCCCTCCCTCCCCCACCCTCAAACCTGTACCTTCTAGTTTTAGAATCCTTTACCCCAGTAAGCATTCATTTGATCCATGCCCTTGTTCATCTGGTCTTGTACACCTCAATAATGTCACGCATCAGCCTCCCAACACTCCAAAGAAAAATGCCCCTTACCCCCAGCCCATCCAAACTCTCCCTGCCACTCCCTGTCCTGGTGAATCTGGACGTACAAAGTGCCGGAGTAACTCAGCGGGCCAGGCGGCATCTCTGGGGGGGAGAAAGGAACGGGTGACTTTTCGGGTCTCGACCCTTCTTCAGACTCCGAAGTCGAAAGACTTCGGAGTCTGAAGAAGGGTCTCGACCCAAAATATCAAAGTCTGACCTCGGAGTCTGAAGAAGGGCCTCGACCCGAAACGTCGGAGTCTGAAGAAGGGCCTCGACCCGAAAACGTCGCCCGTCCCTTCCACTCCAGAGACGCTGCCCGTCCCGCTGAGTTGCCCCGCCATTTTGTGCCTGCCTTCGGTGTAATCGAACATCCGCAGTTCCTTCCTGCGCATCTCTTCGGCTCCCTTTCCGACTTCCATTTGACACGTGCATGTCGGTCGCAAGTACCCACCATCCCTACCCCCCCCCCCCTTTCCCTCCACACTGCATCCTCGGCCCTCAGTTTAACTGGCACACCATTGGAATGAAAGTCTCTATCTCGACTGCTGGGGGGAGGCGAGGAGGAACCCCCCCCCCCCCCGGTTCCTTCCTGACCACCGGAGTCCAGTCCGTCTGTCTGTGTGTGTGCGGAGTTTGCACGTTCTCTCCCCGTGACCCACGTGGGTTTCCTCCAGGCCCTCTGGTTTCCCTCCACATTCCAAAGACATGCCCGTGCAGGGTTTGTGGGTCGATCGGCCCCCTCTGTAAATCCCTAGTGTGTAGGGAGTGGATGAGAGAGCGGGATAATGTGGAACTAGTACGTGGACGGGGCGATCGCCAGTCGGCGCGGACTCGATGGGCCGAACGGCCTGTGTCCGCGGCTGTACCTCTAGTTGAAATAAAAGAAGGTCATCTGTCTTCTCCCGCTAAGGGCGGCACGGTGACATAGCGGGCCAAGCTGCTGCCTCACAGCGCCAGTGACCCGGGTTCCGTCCTGACTCCGGGTGCTCCCTGTACGTTCTCCCGTGGACCTCGTGGCTTTTCTCTGGGAGCTCCGGGTTCCCCCCACACTCCAAAGACGTGCGGGTTTGCAGGTCAATTGGCTTCGGTAAAGATTGTAAATTGTCCCCCGGTGTGTGTGTGCGGGGCGATGGCTGGTCGGCACGGACTCGGTGGGCCGAAGGGCCTTTCTTTCCGCGCTGTGCCTCCAAACTCAACTAAGAAGCCGTCTACCTTTCTCCCGATAACATCGCATCCTCGGCTGAAGGGTCCCGACCCGAAACGTCACCCATTTCCTTCGCTCCATAGATGCTGCCTCGCCTGCTGAGTTTCCCCAGCATTTTTTGTCGACCTTCACTTCCTCGGTCCCACCTATCACCATCTTTGCTCCCCTCCTCCCCTCCTCCTCTCCCCCACCCACCCCCTCCCGCTTTGAAAATCACAGGATGAAGAGCCTTTAACTTTCCCCAGATATTCGGGTGCAATGTGTAATAGATCTCAAAGCCAATTGACCAAGTAGGGATGATGTTGTTACTGCTGGCCAAGATGTGACTCCATAAACAATGCCACCTTATGGAAAGGCGTTGAGCGTAGACCTAGATTTGAAGGATTAATATATATCTAAATTATATATATATATAAATATATAAAAGAATATGAATTTTACCGCCCTATGCATGTGAGAGTGCGTGCGTGCGTGCGAGGTCTATATGTCAGATTATATAACAGCAGCCCGATCAGGAACGCATATAAGATCAACGTTGGCGGGGAGTCGGAAACCTGTATTTATGTACCTGTTTTAAGTTTGTCAGTTTGTTGTGCACTGCTGCCTCCGTTTTAATTGCCTGCTCTCTCTCTCTCTCTCTCTCCTCCTCCCTCCCCCTCCCCAACCTCCTCCCCCCCTAAGACTGCGTGCACTTTCCTCTCTGCTGACGGAGGCTGGGGTCTCACAGTCGGCGATGGGACGGTCCGTTTGGCGAACTGCCGTGACGCCGCCGGCTCTCACTCTCGACGGCCGACAGGTTTTTGCCCCCCTTCCCCTGACTCTTTCCCAGACTGTTTTGCGCGCACTTTGGTACTGACTCGTAGGCCGACGAGACTGAGACACTGTGCAATATTAAACCAGAGCCCAGGGGAACGCGGGGCAAAGTTGCCGCCTCACAGCGCCAGTTCCGGTCCCCACCGCAGGTGCTGCCCGTGCGGAGTTTGCACGTTCTCCCCGTGACCTGTGTGTGGGAGAACTTTCCTCCGGGCGCTCCGGCTACCTCCCGCACTCCAAAGACCCGTACGGGCGATCGCTGGTCGGCGTGGACTCGGTGGGCCGAAGGGCCTGTTTCCGTGCTGTATCTCCAAACTAAACTAAATTAAAATTAAGGACAATTGCTCAGCAGGGGACATTGCCAGACCAAATCTTAGAAGGCGGCACCAGATAGTCCCAGTTCCACCTTTCATCATCGTCAAATAGTAAAGGAAACAGGCCCTTCGGTCCGATTTGTCCATGCTTGCCCGACCAAAATGCCCCATCTGCACTAGTCCCACCTGTCCACGTTTTCCCCATATCCCTCGAACCTTTTCCTATCCATGTACCTGTCCAAGCATCTTCTAAGCGTTTGTAGTCCCTGCCTCAACTACCTCCTCTGGCAGCTTGTTCCATACGCCCACCACCCTCTGTATGGAAAAGTTGCTCCTCATCTTTGCATAGCTTTCCCCTCTCGCCTTAAACCTAGAGCCCTCTAGTTCTTGATTGTCCAATCCTGGAGTAAATGACTATGCATTCATCCTGCCCTTTGTGTAAAAAAAAAAATGATGCCTCAGGTTCCTATTAAATCTTTCTCCCACTTAAAGGGCTGTCCCAATGTACAAGTTCAAAAAAAATCAAACTCGTGGTAAGTACGTAGAATGTACGTAGCGGGTACGTCGGAGCTCGGGACGTCTCTTAGCGTCTCGTAACGCTAACGGCACTAAGGCTCGTGAAGACTCGTGAAGATTTTTCAACATGTTGAAAAATGTCCACGAGAGCCCCGAGTACCTACGAGCGGCCATTACCGTAATTCTCCGAGTTCGAATTAGGGGAAAATCGGGAGAACTCTTGAATTAGCTCTAACGGTGGGACAGCCCCCTGGTCCTCGATTCCCCTACTCTGGGCAAGAGACTCTGTGCGTCTACCCGATCTATTCCTCTCATGATTTTGTACCCCTCTATAAGATCAGCCCCCTCATTCTCCTGCGCTCCAAGGAATAGAGTCCCAGCCTGCTCAACCTCTCCCTGTAGCTCAGGCCCCTCGAGTCCCGGCAACATCCTGGTAAACCTCCTCTGTGCCCTTTCCAGCTCGACGACATCGTTTCACAGATTGTCGCCACTCGGAAAATGACCCCTCGTTTTCCCAACTTCACCCTGAATCAGGAGGAAATGTTCGACAGGGCAAGCGGCGTCTGTGGAGGGAAGAGTCAGAACTAACTAAGTCAGAAGTTTCAGGTCAGACATTTTAACGTTTCCGTTCATTCCTCTTTTGGTGGAGTAGCTTTAAACCCCGGGCCCTCCGTCTACTAAAGCAACGTGTAGCTCGGTACTCAAATAAAGAGCTGAATACGGCTTAGACAGCAATAGGGGCGGCACGGTGGCGCAGCGGGTAGAGCTGCTGCCTCACAGCGCTAGAGACCCGGGTTCCATCCTGACTACGGGTGCTGTCTGTACAGAGTTTGTACGTTCTCCCCGTGACCTGCGTGGGTTTTCTCCGGGTGCTCCGGTTTCCTCCCACACTCCAAAGACGTCCAGGTTTTTGTAGACTAATTGGCTTCGGTAAAATTGTAAATTGCCCCTAGTGTGTGTGTGTGTGTGTGTGTGTGCACACTATCTCTGGTCGGTGCAGACTCGGTGGGACGAAGTGCTGTATCTCAAAACTTAACTAAATTAGAAACAGAAATTAGGTGCAAGAGTAGAGGCCATTCGGCCCTTCGAGCCTGCACCGCCATTCAATATTATCATGGCTGATCATCCAACTCAGTATCCCGTACCTGCCTTCTCTCCATACCCTCTGATCCCCTTAGCCACAAGGGCCACATCTAACTCCCTCTTCAATATCGCCAATGAACTGGCCTCAACTACCCTCTGTGGCAGAGAGTTCCAGAGACCCACCACTCTCTGTGTGAAAAAAGTCCTTCTCATCTCGGTCCTAAAGGATTTCCCCCTTATCCTTAAGCTGTGACCCCTTGTCCTGGACCTCCCCCAACATCGGGAACAATCTTCCTGCATCTAGCCTGTCCAACCCCTTAAGAATTTTGTAAGTTTCCATAAGATCCCCTCTCAATCTCCTAAATTCCAGCAATCTCCTAAATTAAACTCGGGGTCAGGCAGCATCCGTAGAGGGAAATCCAGACCATCACACAATCTAACCTCCCTTCCATTGAAGGTAGACACAAAATGCTGGAGTAACTCAGCTGGTCAGAAGGCTGAAGAAGGGTCTCGACCCGAAACGTCGCCTATCTCCTTCGCTCCTTAGATGCTGCTGCACCCGCTGAGTTTCTCCAGCTTTTTGTGTAACCCCTGGTCAGAAGGCTTCTCAGGAGAAAAGGAATAGGTGAGGTTTCGGGTCGAGAACTCCATCCACACTTCACGCTGCCTCGGCAAGGCTACCAGCCTCACCCCGGTCACTCCCTAAAGCCAACCTCCCTTCCCTCGACTCCACATACGCCTCGCGCTGCCTCGGCAAGGCCGGCAGCATCATCACGGACCAGTCCCACCCCCCCCCCCCCCCGGTCACTCCCTCTTCTCCCCTCTCCCATCGGGCAAGAGGTACAGAAGTGTGAAAACAAACACACACACACACACACACCTCCACAGATTCAGGGGCAGTTTCTTCCCGGCTGTTATCAGGCAACTGAACCGTCCTCTCACCAACTAGAGAGCGGTCCTGACCTCCCATCTACCTCACTGGAGACCCTCGGACTATCTTTAATCGGACTTTACCTTGCACTAAACGTTATTCCCTTTATCCTGTATCTGTACACTGTGGACGGCTCGATTGTAATCATGTATTGTCTTTCCGCTGGCTGGTTAGCTCGCAACAGAAAGCTTCTCACTGTAGCTCGGTACACGGGACAGCAAACTCAACTAAACTAAACTAAACGGACAGGTGATATTTCGGGCCAGACCTCAGAGTCCATGCATGGACGGACGCTACCTGACCCACTGAGTTCCTCCAGCACTTTGTGTTTTGTTGAGGATTCCGGCCCCTGCAGTTCCCTCTCTCTCCATTTTGAACGTCAATGTAAACGTGGGTGGCGCCCTGGGTCTTGGTCTTGGCATCATGTACAGCACAGACAATGTGGGCCGAAGGGCCTGTTCCTATGCTGTTCAATCAGTCCGAAGAAGGTTTTCCGACCCGGAACGTCACCTATCCACGTTCTCCACAGATGCTGCCTGACCCGCTGAGTTACTCCAGCACTCTGTGAAACGTCACCTATCCACGTTCTCCACAGATGCTGCCTGACCCGCTGAGTTACTCCAGCACTCTGTGGAACGTCACCTATCCATGTTCTCCACAGATGCTGCCTGACCCGCTGAGTTACTCCAGCACTTTGTGTCTTTAAAAAAAATCTGGGTGACTGTTCTGTCAACACCTGCAACAAATGGCCACAGCTTTAGGGGCCAGAAATGTTCCCTTTCTAAACCCAGAGCCAAAATAACCCTAATTCCTGTAGCAATGAAGTGGGAATGGGAAGGCACAAGTTGTCCGATAGACCAAAGATAGACAGACAATGCCGGAGTAACTCAGCGGGACGGGCAGCGTCTCCGGAGAGAAGGAATGGGCGACGTTTCGGGTCGAGACCCATCTACAGACTGAGAGTCGGGAGGGGGGGGGGGGAGGGGGAGGGGGAGGGAGAGTGGAGAGAGGAGGAGAACTTCAGTTTTGATTCCTCCGTTAACAAGGAGAGGCAGGTGTGGTCGCAGTCCAAACCCACGACCACCAGGTGGAGCCCCACTCCCTGAACTGTAGGATCTCAACTGGGCTGGCACGGGCTAGTGGGGTCGAAGGGCCTGTTTCCATGCTGTGCGACTCCCAACATTAGCCACTGTCCCCAGCGATCAACCAAATAGCGGGAACGCGGAGAGGGAAAGTCGATCGATCGGCGAGACAGGCAGGGAGTTTAATCCCGAGAAATCGCCCAGACCATCACACAAACCAACCTCCCTTCCATCGACTCCATCGACACCTCGTGCTGCCTCGGCAAGGCCGGCAGCATCATCACGGACCAGTCTCACCCCCCCGGTCACTCCTTCTTCTCCCCTCTCCCATCGGGCAAGAGGTACAGAAGTGTGAAAACCAGCGCACACACACACACACACCTCCAGATTCAGGGACAGTTTCTTCCCGGCTGTTATCAGGCAACTGAACCGTCCTCTCACCAACTAGAGAGCGGTCCTGACCTCCCATCCACCTCACTGGAGACCCTCGGACTATCTTTGATCGGACTGTCCTGGCTTTATCTTGCACTAAACGTTATTCCCTTTATCCTATATCTGTACACTGACGGCTCGATTGTAATCATGTATTGTCTTTCCGCTGGCTGGTTAGCACGCAACAAGGAAGGCTTTTCACTGTACCTCGGTACACGTGGACAATAAACTCAACTAAAAACAGCGAGAGACAATAAGGCGTAGGAGAGGGGAGGGTGGAGGAAGCGGGTACTCACCAGAGACAGACAGACAGACAGACAGACAGACAAAGACAGACCTACCTACTACCATTCTTCACATGTGTAGGAAGGAACTGCAGATGCTGGTTTAAACTGAAGACAGACACAAAACGCTGGAGTAACTGGAGGCAGGTGGGCAAGGAAGGGGTGAATTTTCGGGGTCTGAGGAAGGCTCTCGACCAGAAACGCCACCCAATCCACTTTTCCACACAGAGAGTTGTGAGTCTGTGGAATTCTCTGCCTCAGAGGGCGGTGGAGGCCGGTTCTCTGGATGCTTTCAAGAGAGCGCTAGATAGGGCTCTTAAAGATAGCGGAGTCAGGGGATTATGGGGAGAAGGCAGGAACGGGGCACTGATTGGGGATAGACAAAAGTGCTGGAGAAACTCAGCGGGTGAGGCAACGTTTGCCTATTTCCTTCGCTCCATAGATGCTGCCTCGCCCGCTGAGTTCCTCCAGCGCTTTTGTCTACCTTCTATTTTCCAGCCTCTGCAGTTCCTCCTTGAACACCAGCCGTGGTCACATTGAATGGCGGTGCTGGCTCGAAGGGCCTACCGCTGCACCGGTTGTCCACTGCCTATCCGCAAGATGCTGCCTGTCCCGCTGAGTTACTCCAGCGTTTTGGTGCCTGTCTCCCAGAACCCTTTCCGCTGTGGAACGGCGCCTGGTCCATCAAGGAATCGGGCTTTGCGGACCAAAAAACAGGTCATTATACACTGAAAAAAACCACTGGTTTGCCGAGAGCCTCCCTGGCTCGGCCAGACCTGATCCGTGGAGATTTATTCTCGTCGCCAGTCGTCCTGGCAGCACATGCGTGTGACTTTTTTGCACTAGACTATCCCTTTAGTTCATCGATTAGCACTTTAGACTCGATAGTCGGACGCCTGTTTTAAATTTACACGGGTTAGGAAAAGCTGTAGAAATTTTCCTTGCCCTCTTTTTTAATTTTCTCTCTCTCTCTCTATTTTTTTCCTTTGGTTCCAAACATAATAATGATTCAATGCACAGCTGAAAATATTTTTGTTTGTGTGAAAGACCCTGTAAAATTAGCGCGGGAAAAAAAAAATCAGGGCAGACAGGGTATCTGTATCGAGACATTCCTTATATTTTCCCCCTTTTTGAAAAATATATTTAATTCCACTTTAGTTTTTAAAAGAAAACTCTTGTGTTTTTTTTTAAAAGAATGCACTTGTTTGTAACGCAAGAAGATCTTTTATTTCTTATAATGGCTGTAAATGTTTTCAAAGAATGTGCCTTAATACGGTGTTCTGTTCATTTTCTTATGGGAGTGGAAATAAAATATGATTTAATGACCTTGGTATTCATTTTGACAATTGCCTGCTGGCTCTGTGGTTCCTTGCCGTCCCTGCGAAAGGGGATGGTGACCTTGTTTAATAGGTGCAGGGGGATGCCATTCGGCCCTTCGAGCCAACACCGCCATTCATATAGAAACATAGAAAATAGGTGCAGGAGTAGGCCATTCGGCCCTTCGAGCCTGCACCGCCATTCAATGTGATCATGGCTGATCATCCAACTCAGTATCCCGTACCTGCCTTCTCTCCATACCCCCTGATCCCTTTAGCCACAAGTGCCACATCTAACGCCCTCTTAAATATAGCCAATGAACTGGCCTCAACTACCTTCTGTGGCAGAGAATTCCAGAGACTCACCACTCTCTGTGTAAAGAATGTTTTCCTCATTTCGGTCCTAAAGGAATTCCCCCTTATCCTTAGACTGTGACCCCTTGTTCTGGACTCCCCCAACATCGGGAACAATCTTCCAGCATCTAGCTTGTCCAACCCCTTAAGAATTTTGTAAGTTTCTATAAGATCCCCCCTCAATCTTCTAAATTCATTGCCATCATGGCTGATCGTCCCCAATCTATAACCCGTGCCTGCCTTCTCCCCATATCCCTTGACTCCACTAGCCCCTAGAGCTCTATCTAACTCCCTCTTAAATCCATCCAGGGATTTGGCCTCCACTTGAATTCCACAAATCCACAACTCTCTGGGTAAAAAAGTTTTTTCTCACCTCAGTCTTAAATGGCCTCCCCTTTATTCGAAGACTGTGTGTGACCCCTGGTTCTGGACTCGCCCAACATTGGGAACATTTTTTCCTGCATCTAGCTTGTCCAGTCCATGTTTCTATAAGACTCCACCCTCATCCTTCTAAACTCCAGTGAGTACAAACCTAGTCTCTTCAATCTTTCCTCATATGACAGTCCCGCCATCCCAGGGATCAATCTGGTGAACCTACGCTGCAAGGATGTCCTTCCTCAAATTAGGAGACCAAAACTGGACACAAGACTGTTGTGTGTGCTATGGAGGTGGATCATGTTATAAGGTTTGCGCAGCGGTAGAGTTGCTGCCTTACAGCGCCAGAGACCCGGGTTCGATCCTGTAGAGGGGAGAGAGGAGAGGTGGAGGGGGGGGGGGGGGGGGAGAGGAGAGGGGACGGAGGGGGAAAAGAGAGGGAAGGGAAGGAGAGAGGAAAAGGCAGGGGAGGTCCGTTCAGCAGTCTGTTAACTGGCCGGCACAATAGTCAATAGGTGCAGGAGTAGGCCATTCGGCCCTTCGAACCAGCACCGCATTCAATGTGATCATGGCTGATCATCCCAATCAGTTCCCCGTCCCTGCCTTCTCCCCATATCCCCTGACTACGAAAGCGCAGCGGTAGAGTTGCTGCCTCACAGCGCTAGAGACCCGTTGTTCAATCCTGACTACGGGTGCTGTCTGTAGGAGTTTGTACGCTTTCTCCAAGATCTTCAGTTTCCCCCCCCACACTCCAAAAACATACAGGTTTGTAGGTTAATTGGCTTGGTATTAATGCAACATTTTCTCTAGTACGTAGGATAGTGCTTCAGCAAAGATAGTAAACTGTCCCCAGTGTGTGTAGGATAGTGTTGATGTGCAGGGATCGCTGGTCGGCACGGACTCGGTGGGCCGAAGGGCCTGTTTCCGTGCTTTATCTCTAAACTAAAATGAACACCAAGTGCATTCGACGGTGTAAAGAGATGAAGAATACAGAATGCAGAAGATGGTGTCACGACTGTAGAGAAAGTGCAGGTTAAAAAAAAAGTGTGGGGGGGTAGGTTGGAGGATCGGGATTCATCCTTAGCTTATGGTAGGTCCGTTCAGTCGTCAGATAACTGGTGCCACAGTGGATAAAGTCCGGGTTCGATCCTGACTGCGGGTGCTGCCCGTGCAGAGTTTGCACGTTCTCTCTCCCCCGTGACCCACGTGGGTTTCCTCCTCCGGGCGCTCCGGTTACCTCCCCACGTCCCAAAGATGGGTTTGTGGGTCGATCGGCCCCCTCTATAAATTCTCCCCCCCCTCCCCCTAGTGTGTAGGGAGTGGATGAGAGAGCGGGGTAACGTGGAACTAGTGCGTGGACGGGCGATCGCCGGTCGGCGCGGACTCGGTGGGGCCGAAGGGCCTGTTTCCGCACTGTCTCTAAACTGTGGGGAAGAAACTGGTGATTCAAATCTGCCCAGGAAGCTGGGAATGAGGAGACATTTCATCCAAAATATAATATTTATTCAGATTTAAAATTAGATTGTTTCTTGAACTGTACATCAGTCTTCTGTCGGGTTAGGGGGGGCTTTGTTTCCAAGTCTGCGTCGCCAAGAATCCTTCAATCCTCCCAGAGCGTCACCACTCTCCCCCCCCCCCCATACACACTCTAGTCTCTCTCTCCCCCTCCTTTCTCCCCCATTCTCGTCCCATTACACTCTCATGCCCACGGCC
>CAUPSL010001393.1:0-10000 GCA_963514005.1 Raja brachyura
AGAGAGAGAGAGAGAGAGAGAGAGAGAGAGAGAGAGAGAGAGAGAGAGAGAGAGAGAGAGGGAGAGGGAGAGAGAGAGAGAGAGAGAGAGAGAGAGAGAGAGAGAGAGAGAGAGAGAGAGAGAGAGAGAGAGAGAGAGAGAGAGATGGGGAGGAAGTGAGAGAGTGAGAGAAACTATCGTGCCGCAATAGTTTAAATTTAGCGATACTGCGCGGAAAAAGGTCCTTCGGCCCACAGAATCCTCACCGAGCAGCGATCCCCGCACACCAACACTATCCGCCGCACTCTAGGGACAATTTGCTATTACTCCCCAAGCCAATTAACCTTCAAACCTGTTCGTCTTTTTTGTGTGGGGGGAAACCGAAGATCTCGGCGAAAACCCACGTAGGTCACGGGAGAACGGGCAAACTCCAGATAGACAGCACCCGCATGCAGGATCGACCCTTGGTCTCTGCCGCTGTCAAGCAACAACTCTATCTGCGTCACCGAGCCGCCCTACGAAGACAGCTGTACGTAGGAGTAAAAAAAAGCCATTGAATAGGGGGAGATGTAGTCAATGTGTACAATGTCGCACATACAGTTATACACAGAGAATAAATGGATAGCGAGATAGAGAGTAGGACAGACAAGCTGGACACAAAATTGCTGGAGTACCTCAGTGTGACAGACAGCTTAACTAGAGCGAAGGAATGGGTGACGCAAGAGTCCCGACACTTCTTCAGTGGTTAGGATAAGGGAAACGAGAGATAAAGTGCATGATGTAGAGAGATAAAGAACAATGAATGAAACGTGCAGAAAAGTAAAGATGATAATGTAAACAGGCCATTGTTTGCTGTGCATTCAGTGAAAACGAGGCTAGTGTGATGTGGGTGAGAGAGGGATACAGAGAGAGGGAATTCTGGGGCTACCAATAGTTCGAGAGATCAATTTTCATACACACTGGGCTGTAAGCTTCCCAGCGAAATATGAGATGTTAATTAATCTTCCTCCATTTTGCGTTTAGCCTCACTCTGGCAATGGAGGAGACCTAGGACAGAAAGATCAGTGAGGGAAAGGGAAGAAAAAATAAAGTGTTTATTCACCGGGAGATTAGGAATGTTCTACTGGTCTGTGCGAAGGTCTTCAGCGAAATAATCGCCCAGTCTACCTTTGGTCTCGCTGCGGTATACGATTCCACTTCTTTGATAGTGAACGGATACAGTGGATGAGTTTGGAGAAGGTGAATAAGTTCTACGAGACAGATTGGTAGAGAGCCAAGAAGCGAGATAGATATCCCAACTATTAATCCAGCGAATTATCCATCTATCCAACTATTGGCGCATCAACCTATCCAACTATCTCTCTGTCGACCTATCATCCATTCGTCTCTCCATCAATCCAAGCATTTATGTATCTTCCTATCCATCCAACTAACACCCTATTTATCCATCCGTCCATTCATTCTTCCATCCAAGTTCCACCCCCCCCCCCCACACATACACACCAAACACACAAGCACACACACGCACTCACACCCACACATATGCACCCAAACACACACTCACGCACGCACACATGCACATGCACATAGACACACCGACACACAAAGAAACAGAGACACACACACACACACACGCATAAATAGAAACAAACACACACGGATAGGGACACAAATAGGGACGGAGAGGGTCCACTTGTTAAAATGCAAACTGGTGTAAGGCCAACTTTGAGGATATGAGATACTGACTCGCTCAAGTTGACTGGAGCAGGTTATTTGAGGGGAAAGGAACATCGGGCTAGTGGGATGATTTTAAATGTCTGCTGGAGCTCATCATGTGTACGTTTCCGTTAGAGTGAAGTGCAAAGCAAGCAAACGTAAGAAAGCTTAGCTGACAAGCGAAATTGGGACATCAGTCAAAAACAAGAAGGATGCATGGGATGAGTATAGGCATCCCACGCATAAATAGAAACAAACACACACACAAGCACACACACGCACATGCATATGCGGATGCACACACGGACACACGAACACACGCATACACGTGCGGATTCGACACACACACGGACGCGCACACACACATATGAACCGACAGCTGAGAGGCAACGGTACTACCAGCTGCGCAACTGTGCACCGCCTGATAGTAAGATTCAGGGCCGCTGTGAAACCGTCCACGTGAGATGCCGGTTTACGTTGTTCATGGTATAAAATGAAATCCGAAGCCTCTTACCCGCGTATTTTCAGTACCAGAGCATGGTATCAGTCCCATCCGCTCCCTCTGCGGTGCACGTCGGCATCACTTCGTCTCCAGACGATGCAGAGACTAACCCTGGCGATTGCCGAACGGTGACGGTCATCCTATCTGGGGAAGGGACGGATTGCCACGTACTGTGAAATTGGGCAGGGCAAGTTAATGAAGTGTGTGTGAAGGAGCCTTTTATGACCAGTGACCACAGATCCATTAGTATTATGGATAGGGACGGAGAGGGTCCACCTGTTAAAATGCAAACTGGTGTAAGGCCAACTTTGAGGATATGAGATAATGACTCGCTCAAGTTGACTGGAGCAGGTTATTTGAGGGGAAAGGAACATCGGGCTAGTGGGATGATTTTAAATGTCTGCTGGAGCTCATCATGTGTACGTTTCCGTTAGAGTGAAGTGCAAAGCAAGCAAACGTAAGAAAGCTTAGCTGACAAGCGAAATTGGGACATCAGTCAAAAACAAGAAGGATGCATGGGATGAGTATAGGCATCCCATGCATCCATGGGTTCAAGTGCATGCCTAGAGGAGTTTCGGGAGCGAAGCAATACATTAAAAACGAAATCAGAAGGGCAGAAGGGGGCCAGGAAATTGCTCTGGCTGGTATCATTAAGGTTAATCCCAACATATTTTATAAATACAGTACATACGGGGGGAAAGGGTAACCTAAGAGAGCGAGTGGTAGTCTCAGGAATCAAAGCGCTCAGTTCTGTGAGTAGCCACGGGAGATGGGCAAGATCAGAAATTAGTATTTCTCCTCTGTACTTACCAAGGAGAAAGACAGTAGGACGGAGGAAATTGGAGCTGTCACTGGAAGCGTCGTAAGTGCAATCTGGGTTACCGTCGAATATGTACTGAAGGTACTGTTTTGTTTGAAAGACACGTCTCTAGGGTCTGATCAGATGTATCCGTAAACATTGCGGTAAAATAGAAAGGAAATTGCTGGAGTCCTGGTTAAAATTTACGGGTTGTCCTTAAATGCAGGAGATGTGCCGGAAGACTGGAGGGTGGAAAAATGTTGTGCCTCTTTTCAAGAAAGGTGCACGGAAATACTGGGATCTATAGGCCGGTGAGCTTGATATCTGTAGTTATAGTTACTGGTGAGTATCCTGAGGAATAGGTTATACAGGCATTTGAATAGGCAAGGGTTTATTAGTGATAGTCAGCATGTTTTTTTTTTACTTGGGAGATCGTGCCTCACAAATCTGATTGATTTTTTTTGAAGACTTGACCAAAACGGTTGATGTGGACAGAGCTGTAGATGTTATTTACATGAACTTCAGAAAGGCCTTCGACAAGATTCCGTAAGTTAGGCTGCTCTGGCAGGTTAGATAATATGGGATCCAAGCAGAGACCGCTGAATGAATAGCAAATTGGCTTCATGGAAGAACGCAGAGGGTGATGGTGGAAGGTTGTTTCTCAAACTGGTGGCCTGTGACTAGTGGTGTGTGCCTCATGGTTCGGTGCTGGGCCCTTTATTGTTTGTCATCTACATCATTCATTTGGATGCGAACATATAGGGCAAGATTAGCAAGTTTGCTGATGATACAAAAGTTGTATCATAAGCAAAGTGGGAGAAGATTGGCTGATGGAACTAATACAGAAAATTGTGAGGAGTTGCATTTTGGGACGTCGAACAAGGGCAGGACCTACACAATAAATGGTAGGCCTCTGGGTAGTGTTGTGGATCGGAAGAATCTAGTACAGGTGCATGGTTCCGTGCAGGTCGGATCGCAGGTTGATAAGGTGTTAAAAAGGGTTTTGGCACTTTGGCCTTCGTCAGTCAGAGTATTGAGTATATAAGTTGGGAGTTCATAATGCAGTTGTATAACACTTTGGTGAGATCGCATTCAGAATATGGTGTTCAATTCTGGGCACCGAGTTTAAGGAAAAATATTGTCAAGCTAGAAAGGGGACAGAAAATATTTACGAGGATGTTGCCAGATGGTGTGAGCTGTATGGAGAGGTTGAGTAGGCTGGGTCTCTATTTCATGGAGCGCAGGAGGATGAGATTGGTCTTATAAAGGTATATAAAATCATGAAGTATGTTATCTAGAGTGGAGGAATCGAGGACCGGAGGACATAGGTTCAAGGTGAAGGGGAAAAATATATAATAGGAATCCGAGCGATAACTTTTTCACACAAAGTGTCGCGGTTGTATGGAACAAGGTGCCAGAAGAGGTAGTTGAAGCTGGCACTATCCCATTGTTTAGGAAATAATTAGACAGGCACATGGATAGGACAGGTTTGGAGGGATATGGACCAATCGCAGGCAAGTGGAGCCAGTGCAGCTGGGTCATTTTTGGCCGGTGATGGCGAGTTGTCAACAGTGGCCTGCTTCCACAGTGCATAATTCTATGACTCCAGTCTATGAATCTGTGACATACATAAAACATATCACACAGTGCACTACAGCACAGGAACTGGCCCTTCGGCTCGTATTGTCTATGCCAAACACAATGTCAGAACTATCAATTATCTACCAGCAGGTGATCCTTCTCCCTCCATTGCTCGCACTTCCTTGTGCCTATACAAAAGTCTATTGAATGCCACTATCATATCTGCACCGACCAGTGAAGGGTAGGATTGAAGAGAAAAAGACGAGAGGAGCTGGAATGATAAGGTGAGGGGGCAGAATCTCTGATAGATATAGGATTTCAGCTACAGGGAGAGGTTGGACAGACTTGATTTGCTTTATTTGGATCGGCTGTGACCTGAGAGAAATGTGTAAAATTATGAGAGAAAAATATAAGGTAGGCAATCTGAAGCGAGTGAAGGGGAACGAGAAAGAGGGAGATTAGGAAAGCAAGGAAATATGCTTTGAATATCCACACTCACAGTGGAAGGAGATGATCAGACGCAGTAACAGAGGCATCTTCCCGTGGAGATCATTCACCCAATAGTGAGATTGATGAGCGCAGGAGCGGTGTATTTATTCACGTCAATACCCTTCGCATCTCTATCAAATACATGGCCACATCCAATATGTGGTTAAAACGGCCGCGCTTCCATTTACCAATCCCAACAGAGGAAATACGTCAATTCCGCTCAGATAGAGTCTCCCCC
Organism: Raja brachyura; assembly: GCA_963514005.1. The sequence goes on from CAUPSL010001393.1 coordinate 5,305, forward strand.
GCTCCCCTGCCTTTTTCCCTCTTCAGACTATCTCTCCTGCCCTCGCCGGGGAATAATGTGAAGGCCCTGGAGAAGGTCCAGAGGAGATTTACAAGAATAATCATCGGAAAGAGGGGGATAACATGATGAGCGTTTGACGGCACTGGATTTAGATAAATGAAAGCGGACCTCATTGAAACGTAGCGAATCGCGAAAGGCATGGACAGAGTGGATGTGGAGAGGATGTTTCCACGAGTGAGTCTAGAGGAAAGGTAATCGCCGCACTATTAAATTACGTTATTTTAGAAAGGAGACGCAAATTAATTTATTTAGTCTGGGGGTGGTAAATCTGTAGAATTATTTGCCACAGAAGGCCATGGAGCCAATAACTATTTTGAAGGGAATAGAGATATATGACAGATTCTGGATTCTTATGGGTGTCCGGGGTTATGGGGAGAAGGAAGGATAATTTGATTAGAAGGGAGAGACAGATCAGTCATGATTGGATGGCGGAGTATAGGCGATAGCCCGAATGGCCTAATCTGCTCCTATTACTTAAGATCTCATGACATTATGACCTCTCTATTCTCGGATCCCTAGTTGTCATTGACTGGGTGCGTTCCCTTTCTCCTCCTTCTGATTCTGTACCTGGCCCGCGAGTTTGCTGGCCTTTTCACGGATCTCGGTCACTTTTCCCTTCCTTCATTTTTATATTTTCTTCCTTCCTTCCTCCATTTCCTTCCTCCAATTCCTTCCTTCGCTCCTTCCTTCCTTCCATCCTTTTCGCATTTGTGTCGATACATAGATGGACAGATAGTTAGATAGATCGATAAGTCGACAGATGGACTGACAGGCAGACGGACAGAGAGACAGACGGTCGGATGGACGGACAGACAGACATCCAGACAGACAGACAGACAGACAGACAGACAGACAGACGGACGGACGGACGGACGGACGGACGGACGGACGGACGGACGGACGGACAGACAGACAGACAGACAGACAGACAGACAGACAGACAGACAGACAGACAGACAGACAGACAGACAGACAGACAGACAGACAGACAGACAGACAGACAGACAGACAGACAGACAGACAGACAGACAAATTGGTGTAGTGAAATGTATGTTGCCATGCAGCCCTTAGATAAAGCTAAGACATAACATTAAATAATTTAACATAAAACCTAAAAAAACATCCCCCCACAATGGTTCCCATTATGAGGGAAGGCACAAAATCAAGACCCCATCCCCAACTCACCCATACTCGGGCCTATTGATGCCTCCACAGTCGCCTCTATGGGGGCCGAAGATCCAGGCCCTTCTTCGCCGGGCGATGGTGCTTCGGCGACGGGAGAACACTCTCTGCGGCTCGAGGCGGCTGTGGCGGCCGCTTCCATGCTGGAGACCGCGGCTTCCGACGTCAACAGGCCGCGCTGGATGGAGCTCCACAACTGTCGATCTTGCCGAGAGATCCCAGGCTCCGCGATGTTAAAGTTCAGCGCCGCCGCCCGCGGCCGGCAGCCCCACAGTACCGCAGCTCCGCGATGTTCGCCTGCGGTCTTCAGCTCCAGCGCGGCGACCCAGGCAAGGCATCGCGCGCTCCACCCAGCGATGGCACTCCAGCGCTGCGCCGCTGCCAAAGCCGTGGTTCTGGGTGGTCCCCCCAGAAAATTCCGCTCAAGGCCTGATGGTAGGCCGTGATGACGGGTCGACGGTGCTGGGGATAGATAGATAGATAGGTAGGTAGGCAGGTAGGTAGGTCAGTCGGTCGGTTGGTAACATGGGAAATTGAGAGGTAGAGACTAAATTCAGGCGAGGAGAAGAGAAACGGAGCTACAAATAATTGGAGAGAGGGGGATTGGGTAAATAAAAGGATCAGTATATCTCCAATCGGTATATAGAAAGAGAAATAGGGACAAACAAATATATACAGAGAGAGGTAGACAAATATACATATGAAGTGATAGACAGAGAAAGCAGATTGATAAAGAGAAATAATTAGATAGAGAGATAGAGGTGGAGCAAGGTCAGGTCGAGTGAGCTAGAGAGAAAGATGAATGGAGAGATAGAGAAAGATAGAAGTGGATGAATTTTAAAAACGGAGGAGGATAGCTAAATAGAGAGATGTAAAGATTCGGAGAGAGAGATCTGGAGATAGATAAACTGATGGACCGATGGATATATGAAGGAGCGGACAAACAGCTGAGCAATAGAAACGAGGCGAGGAAGTGTTGCCGTGAGGGTGATCAGCAACCATGCGAGGCAAAAAAAGTGGCCGTGAAAATACAGAATGTTAACGTGGCCGATGGGGGGATGCGATTCCGGGTGAGGGTAGAAAGGATACAGAGATTAAAGATGAAGGAGAGAGGGAGAGGAGTCGGTGGAGGGGAAGTAACCCCCATCTTGATGAAGGTTGGTTCGAATGAAGGAGGGGGCGTGTCAGACCAACAGCCCGCGTAACAATGGGTTTCAGGTAGACGGGGTATGTGCGTGGTGACGTGATAGATTCATTGCTCCTACCCTCACTGCTCTCAGTACTGATAGAAAAGGCACGGAAGAGATGCTTCTGCTACTGAGTCTGATCCTCTCGGTCCATTGTGTGTCAAAATGAACCAACGAATCTATCTTTCTTTACCGTTCTTCTCATATCCTCTTCGCATCGCCTTTCTTTGACCTTGTTCTTCCAATTTACTAGGTCTCAGTCCATCTTCGTCTCCGATGTTTCTTCTCTTTACACTCTTCCCTGTTGCAACTACTCCCCTCTGCCCTCGCCCCTCTCCACTCTCCATCCCGCCCTAATACCGCCTTCAATCCTGTTGTTTACTTCCTTAGGGAGTGGCATAATGGCATAGTGGCGCAGCGGGAAGAGCCGCTGCTACACTTTCGCCAAAGACTTGGATTTGATTCTGACCTCGGGTGCTGTCTGTGTGTACGAAGTTTGCACATTCTCCCTGTGACCCACCTGGGTTTCCTCAGGATGCTCCGATTTCTTCCCACATCTCAGAGATGTGCGGGGTTTGCAGCTTAATTAGCCCTCTGTAAATTGCACCCAACGAGCATGGAGTGGATGCGAAAGTAGGATAACATAGGACTGGTGTGAATGTATGAGCAATGGTCGACCTGTACTCCAAAAGGTCATATTCACAATATATAGGGGCAGAATTAGACCATTCATTCCAGCGCGTCAACTCCGCCATGCAATACTCATCTATTTTTTCGTCACAACCTGATTCTCCTGACGTCCCACTGTAACTTTTGACGCCATTACCGATCCAGAAGCTGTTATTCTCAGCTATAAACATACCGAATGACTTGGCCTCTATTGCCGTCTCTGGCAGTGAATTCCACCACCATCTGCTTTACCACTATCTGGCTAACGAAATTCCTCGTCTTCTGCTTTATAAATGTACGGCCTTTCATTCTGTGCCCGTGCTCCCGGGTTCTGGACTCTCATTACTAGAAACATCCACCCCACATCCAATCTACCAAGACCTTCCAGTATCGAGCAGATTTAAAATAGTTTCATATCCACCTATTCTCATGCTCATTCTCCTAACCTCAGAGGCGCAAGTCGAGAGGTCCAGACGCACTCAATACGTTAACACAATCACCCCCTCAATTATTCTCGGAAACCTCTGGACCCTCTCCAAAGCGAGCCGCTTTGCATGCCGCAAAACAGCTCACTACATTCCAAATGTGCCCTCGCCAGGGAATTTAACGCCTCAGTACTATATCTATCAATATGGGCCAATGGGTCTTTCTTCCTTGCTACAACCTTTTAGATCTTCAGTTAATCGATGCCAGATTTTATTTAAATTTCTCCGCGTCCTCTTTGCATCGGAGGTTCGTGTTTACTCATCATCTCCCCGTATCTTTCCCAGATGCTACCTCGGTGACGGTCCATCAGTATCCCGCTGCTCTGACCGTATCTCCCGGCGAAAACGTGGAGGTGAAGTGTATTGTTGAGGGCAGTACCACCAGCAGCAATTATATGTTCTGGTACCGACAAAACCCGGGAGAGGGGCCACAGAACCTGTTCTACTCCACAACAGTCAAGAGCGTGCAGCCACAGGCTCCGGTGGCCGGTTTTACAGCAGAGAGACCGAACAGCAACGAGTTCTACCTAATGTCTGCCGGCTTAGAGGCGAATGCATCGGCTGGCTATTTCTGCGCCTGGAGTCTACACAGTGACTTGGATAAACGGGTGAGACCAACAATAACCTCACTCCCTCATCCGCTGACACTGAGCGTCCCCATCGGCCGTGAGATGTCTGTGGTGCTCCCCGGCTCTCTGAGTATACCTCTACCGCTAGATTTTTTCTGTCCTTTATCCACCTGCTCGCGCTTTCTTTCACCCCCTGTCTCTGTCTCTTTCTCTCGACCTTTTTCTCTGTCTCCTCCCTATCGGCTTTGCTGTCCCCACACTTCTCGTCGCCCCCCTCGCTGTAACACATCTCTCATTCTATCTGTCTGTTCATGAATGTTGATCCGTCTGCCAATCTATCAACCTAGAGATAGCTGGTTAAATCGACGGATGGATGGAAACAATTTTAGGATATAACGCGCGTTTGCGGGTGGGCGGCCTGCGGCGTCACACACACACTGACCAACCCCCCTCCACCCCCGCACACACACATAACTACCAAACAAACACACACACACACACACACACACACACACACACACACACACCAACCAGCCCCTTGATA
>CAUPSL010001393.1:15000-20000 GCA_963514005.1 Raja brachyura
AGGAACCAACGAGAGAGCAAGCTATTCTTGACTGGGTATTTTGTAATGAGGAGGGGTTAGTTAGCAGTCTTGTTGTACGTGGTCCCTTGGGCAAGTTTGACTATAATGTGGTTGAGTTCTTCACTAGGATGGAGAGTGACATTCCTAATTCAGAAACAAGCGTTCTGAACTTAAACGTAAATTTGAAGGTTTGGGACGTGAATTGGCCAAGATAGACTGGCAATTGATTAAAGGGTTGACAGTGGATGTGCAATGGAAGGCATTTAGACTGCATGGATGAACTACAACAATTGTTCATCTCAGTTTGGCAAAATAATAAATCAGGGAAGGTAGTGCATCGGTGGACAACAAGGGAAATCAGGGATAGTATATAAACAAAAGATGAAGCATACAAATTAGCCAGACAAACCAGCCTACCAGACTGGGAGAAATCCAGAATCCAGCAGAAGAGGACAAAGCGCTTAATTAGGAAAGGGAAATATATTATGAAAGAAATCTGGCAGGGAACATAAACTGACTGCAACATTGTTATAGATATGTGAAGAGAAAAAGATTAGTTAAAACAAATGTAGGCGCCTTGCAGTCAGAAACGGGCAAATTGATCATCGGGAAGAAAGACATGGCAGACCAATTGAATGACTACTTTGGTTCTGACTTCACTAAGGAAGACACAAATAATCAGCCGGAAATAGCAGGGGACCGGGGGACAAAGAAAGTGAAGGAACTGAGTGAAATGCAGTTTAGCCGGGATGTGGTGTTGGGTAAATTGAATGGATCAAAGGCCGATAAATCCCCAGGGCCACATAGGCTGCATCCCAGAGTACTCAAGGAAGTTGCCACAGAAATAGTGGATGCATTAGTGATAATGTTTCAACATTCTTTAGATTCTGAAGTGGAGAGAGAAAACGGGGAATTACAGACCAGTTAGTCTAACATCGGTAGTGGGGAAACTGCTGGAGTCAGTTATTAAAAATGGGATAGCAGCACATTTGGAAGGTGGTGAAATCATCGGACAAAGTCAACATGGGTTTACGAAAGGTAAATCATGTATGACGAATCTTATATAATTTTTCGAACATGTAACTAGTAGAGTGAATGAGGGAGAACCAGTGGGGTGTGTTATATCTGGACTTTCAGAAGGATTTCGACAAGGTCCCACATAAGAGCATAGTAAACAAAGTTAAAGCACACGGTATTGGGGGTTCAGTATTGATGTGGTTAGAGAACTGGCTGGAAGACAGGAAGCAACGGGTAGGAGAAAATGGGTCCTTTTTCAGAATGGCAGGCAGTGACTAGTAGGGTACCGCAAAGCTCAGTGCCGGGACCCCAGCTATTTACAATATATATAAATTATTTGGACGAGGGAATTTAATGCAAAATCTACAAGTTTGCGGATGACACGAAGCTGGGGGGCAGTGTTAGGTGTGAGAAGGATGCTAGGAGGCAGCAAGGTGAGGTGGATAGGCTGGGTGAGTGGCCAAATGCATGGCAGATGCAGTATAATATGAATAAATGTGAGGTTATCCACTTTGGTGGCAAAAACAGGAGGGTAGACTGTTATCTGAATGGTGGCCGATTAGGATTAGGGAACATGCAACGAGACCTGGGTATCATGGTACACCAGTGATTGAAAGTAGGCATGCAGGTACATAAGGCAGTGAAGAAAGCGAATGGTATGTTAGCATTCTTAGCAAAAGGACTTGAGTATAGGTGGTTCTATTGCAGTTGAGTATAGGAGGTTCTACTGCAGTTGTACAGGGTTTTGGTGAGACCACACCTGGAGTATTGCGTACAGAGTTGCGTGTCTCTGGAATTCTCCGCCACAGAAGATAGTTGAGGCCAGATCATTAGCTATATTTAAGAGGGAGTTAGATGTGGCCCTTGTGGCTAAAGTAATCGGGTGGTATGGAGAGAAGGCGGGTGCAGGATAGTGAGTAGAATGATCAGCCATGATCATATTGAATGGCGGTGCAGGCTCGAAGGGCCGAATGGTCTACTCCTGCATCTATTTTCTATGTTTTTATGTATTTCTATTCCTATACACAATGCTCTCCTCCCCTGCCGTTGTCTCTCTCCCCGCACTTCCACATAGCTCTCCATCTTTGTCCGTCTGTCTGTGTGTCTGTGTATCCATCTCTCATCCATCTATTCATTATACCTCCTCCCTTGACTCTGACCAGGGACTCCGACAGTCCTTTGAAGTCAGGCAGAGTTTTGGTTGCAGCTCTTCCAACCTCATCTACTGTATCCTTTGTTCAAGATGTTGTTTCTTATACATTGGATGACCAAAAGTAGACTGGGTGATCGTTTCGCTGAATAGCTTCATGTCAAGTCAAGTCAAATAAAGTTTTATTCGTCGCTTGCACATAAAGTGCAAGTTAAATGAATTTTCCAGCAGCGGTACAAAAAAAAAGAATACACAATACACAATAAAAATGTAAACAAACATCCACCACAGCATTCATCACTGTGGTGGATGGCACACCAATTGGCCAGTCCTCCTCCATTTTCCCTCGTGCTCGGGGCGTCAATCTTCGGCAGTCGCCGCGGCGGGCGTCTAGATGTTCAGACAAGGTAAGTCCAGATATGTCCTGAATCGGTGCCACCCCACCGGAGACCGCACCTTCAGGGTCAAGGGCGGAGGTATAATAGGTAGATGGATGAAGTTGGTGTAGGCCGGTCGCTCAGTCCACCTGATTACCTGATATCTAGGTTGCTAGACACTTGCATTCGTCTTCTCATTCCCACACTGATCTTTCTGCCCTAGGACACCTCCATTGTCAAGTGAGGCCATACGCAAATTGGAGGAACAGCACGTCATATTTACACTGTTGTGATATGAGTATTGCTTTCGCTGACTTCTGCAATCTCCCGCTGTCTACTCCCCCCCCCCATCACTCACAAGCCGCATCAGCTTCTCGGTGTCAGCCAACAAAAAGCGAACAATGGCTTGTTTCCTTTGTCATCGTTATTGTTTGCATTCTTTAAATCGTTTTCCTCTATATCTCTACATCATCTACACTATCTCTCGTTTCTCTTATTCCTAACCAATGTGAAGAAGGTTATCGCACCGAAACGTCACCAATTCCTCCCCGCCAGAGATCTGCCTGCCTCGCTAAGTAATTTCAGCCTTTTGTGACCACCATATGTTAATCTCTCCAATCAGACGGTACAACGCAGAGATAAATAGTAAAATGGATCGATGATTTGATGGAATGTATGCATTGAATGATAAAAAGATCGGTGGTTCAATGGATGGATGGATGGATGGATGGATGGATGGATGGATGGATGGATGGATGGATGGATGGATGGATGGATGGATGGATGGATGGATGGATGGATGGATGGATGGATGGATGTATGTATGCATGGATGCATGGATGGATAGATGAATGGATGGATGCATGGATGGATGGCTGGATGGTTAGATGGACGGATGGATGAATAAATAACTGAGTGAATGGATGGAAAAAAATATGGATGGATGGATAAACAGACGCATAGACAGACAGACACACAGACAAACATACAGACAAATAGAGAGGCAGAGGGATAGATAGACAGATAGACAGATAGACAGATAGACAGATAGACAGATAGATAGATAGATAGATAGATAGATAGATAGATAGATAGATAGATAGATAGATAGATAGATAGATAGATAGATAGATAGATAGATAGATAGATAGATAGATAGATAGATAGATAGATAGATAGATAGATAGATCGATCGATCGATCGATCGATCGATCGATCGATCGATAGGTAGGTAGGTAGGTAGGTAGGTAGGTAGATAGATAGATAGATAGATAGATAGATAGATAGATAGATAGATAGATAGATAGATAGATAGATAGATAGATAGATAGATAGATAGATAGATAGATAGATAGATAGATAGATAGATAGATAGATAGATAGATAGATAGATAGATAGATAGATAGATAGATAGATCGATCGATCGATCGATAGGTAGGTAGGTAGGTAGGTAGGTAGGTAGGTAGGTAGGTAGATAGATAGATAGATAGATAGATAGATAGATAGATAGATAGATAGATAGATAGATAGATAGATAGATAGATAGATAGATAGATAGATAGATAGATAGATAGATAGATAGATAGATAGATAGATAGATAGATAGATAGATAGATAGATAGATAGATAGATAGATAGATAGATAGATAGATAGATAGATAGATAGATAGATAGATAGATAGATAGATAGATAGATAGATAGATAGATAGATAGATAGATAGATAGATAGATAGATAGATAGATAGATAGATAGAGTCGTCCTATAACTTGATGATGGCTGTAACATAGTAATAAAGGGAGATTATCCATTGAATTAGGGCGGGGGGGGGGGGGTGAATGGAATCTGTGTAGTATCACACACATGTGTGGCTATTCGAGCATATCAACTAGATCGAGAGATTGGCAGACATGAATATTTAGAGAGACAGACGGAGAGGTAGAAAACAGATATATACAAACATTGTGATAGACAAACAGAGAAACAGAGAGTGGGTGGAATTAATCAGATAGATCAACAGGCAGATATAGTGGTAAAGTGGTATAAAAAGTGATAACGATCGGGTGACAGAGGTAGGCAGAGAGCGAGAGGAATAGCCAGAGAGCGAGACACGTGGAACGTCAGGTAGAGACAGAAAGACAGAGGGTTCGAGAGGTAGTTTGATAGCCACACAGCACAAAGGTGAATAATTAATATCCATCTATCCATCTATTAAAACAACTCCGCAGCCATCCATCTATTCACGCGTTAACATCAATGTAATCATCCATCACCTATTCACTATCCATCCATCTTACCATACGTTTACCTTTCTAGATACCTACCTATCCATCTATTTATACGGCCGTCTGTATATTCATCTATTTATCTATCCTGCTAAGAAAGAACTGTAGATGCAGATTTTAATCGAATGTGGACACAAAATCCTCGAGTAACTCAGCGGGTAAGGCAGCATC
>CAUPSL010001394.1:0-54554 GCA_963514005.1 Raja brachyura
GGGAAGTCCAGGACAAGGGGTCACAGCTTAAGGATAAGGGGGAAATCCTTTAGGACCGAGATGAGAAGGACTTTTTTCACACAGAGGGTAGTGGGTCTCTGGAACTCTCTGCCACAGAGGGTAGTTGAGGCCAGTTCATTGGATATATTTAAGAGGGAGTTAGATGTGGCCCTTGTGGCTAAGGGGATCAGAGGGTATGGAGAGAAGGCAGGTACGGGATACTGAGTTGGATGATCAGCCTTGATCATATTGAATGCCGGTGCAGGCTCGAAGGGCCGAATGGCCTACTCCTGCCCCCAATTTCTATGTTTCTATGTAAGTCAATGGATATTCTAAAGGCAGTGATTCTTGATTAGCGAGGCGTGTGAGGCGTTATGGGAGAAGGCAGGAGAAATGGGGTTAGGAGGGAGTGATTGATCAGACGTCATTGAACGGTAGAATAGACACGATGGGCTGAGTGGCCCAACCCTGTTTCATTGGCTGATCATCTGACGAAGGTCTGGTGTCGCCAGGAAGAAACTCACATTCTTGAAATGCACGGCATTATTCTGAACTGAGCGCCCTAGTTAGAGAGTTTCTACCGTGGAAACAGACCCTTCGGCCCAACTTGTCCACAACGACCAACATGCCCCATCAACACTAGTCCCACCTACCCGCGTTTGACCCATATCTCTCCAAACCTGACCTATCCGTGTACCTGTCTAACTGTTTCTTAAACGTTGGGATAGTCCCAGCCTCAATTACATTCTCCTGTAGCTTGTTCCATACATTAGTACATTAGTATGGGAACAGCAAAGGAATATTAGCATACAAACTTAAAGCACACGGTATTGGGGGTTCAGTATTGATGTGGATAGAGAACTGGCTGGCAGACAGGAAGCAAAGGGTAGGAGGAAACGGGTCCTTTTCAGAATGGCAGGCAGTGACTAGTGGGGTACTGCAAGGCTCAGTGCTGGGACCCCAGCTATTTACAATATATATTAATGATTTGGATGAGGGAATTGAAGGCAATATCTCCAAGTTTGCGGATGACACTAAGCTGGGGGGCAGTGTTAGGTGTGAGGAGGATGCTAGGAGGCTGCAAGGTGATTTGGATAGGCTGGGTGTGTGGGCAAATGCATGGCAGTTCAGTATAATGTGGATAGATGTGAGGTTATCCACTTTGGTGGCAAAAACAGCTGGGGAGACTATTATCTGAATGGTGGCAGATTAGGAAAAGGGGAGATGCAACGGGACCTGGGTGTCATGGTACACCAATCATTGAAAGTAGGCATGCAGGTGCAGCAGGCAGTGAAGAAAGCAAATGGTATGTTGGCATTCTTAGCTAATGGATTTGAGTATAGGAGCAGGGAGGTTCTACTGCAGTTGTACATGTTCTTGGTGAGACTACACCTGGAGTATTGCGTACAGCTTTGATCTCCAAATCTGAGGAAAGCCATTCTTGCCATAGAGGGGGTACAGAGAAGGTTCACCAGACTGATTCCTGGGATGTCAGGACTTTCATATGCGGAAAGACTGGATAGACTCGGCTTGTACTCGCTAGAATTTAGGAGATTGAGGGGGGATCTTATAGAAACGTACAAAATTCTTAAGGGGTTGGACAGGCTAGATGCAGGAAGATTGTTCCCGATGTTGGGGAGGTCCAGGACAAGGGGTCACAGTTTAAGGATAAGGGGGAATTCCTTTGGGACCGAGATGAGGAAAGCATTTTTCACACAGAGAGTGGTGAATCTGTGGAATTCTCTGCCACAGAAGGTAGTTGAGGCCAGTTCATTGGCTATATTTGAGAGAGGGTTAGATGTGGCCTTGTGGCTAAAGGGATCAGGGGGTATGGAGATAAGACAGGTACAGGATACTGTGTTGGATGATCAGCCATGATCATATTGAATGGCGGTGCAGGCTCGAAGCGCCGAATGGCCTACTCTTGCCCCTATTGTCTATGTTTATATGCTTCTATATACGATTCCTCTGGCTTTTATAACACCCACCACACTCTGTGGATGAGATGGGTGAATCTTGGCCAGCATGGACGAGTGGGACGGAAGGGCCCGTCTCCGTCCTCTGAGTTGTGAAGTAGCGGCGCTACATTAGTTACATCTAGTTCATTAGGTTGTGTGTGTGTGGGGGGGGGGGGGGGGGGGGGGGGGGAGAAGGAAGGAATGGGCGACGCTTCCAGTCGAGACCCTTCTTCAGACTGACGTCAGGTGTGGGGGCGGGACAGAGATAGTCCCAGCCTCAACTACCTCCCCCGTCTGAAGGAGGGTCTCGACCCGAAGCGTCACCATTTCCTACTCTCCGAGATGCTGCCTGTCCGGCTGAGGTAGGCCAGCTTTTTCTGTCTATCTTAGGTCTAAACTAACATCTGCAGTTCATTCCTGCACGTAATTCAAACGGCATTGTGTTTAATCCTGCAGGGAATTACTCACGCGGCAGCTAGAGATTCCACCTATATGGTAAGATTATTATTTGTGTTGATTCCTTTTGCAGTAAATGATCCAGGTGAAAGGCGGCTCGGTGGCGCAGCGGGTAGTGTTGCGGCCTCACAGCGCCAGAGACCCGGGTTCGATCCGAAATGTGTATCAAGGAACAGCAGATGCTGGTTTAAACCAAAGAGAGACGCAAATTGCTGAAGAAGGGTCTCGCCCCGAAACGTTACCCACTTCTTCTCTCCAGAGATGCTGCTTGTCCCCCTGAATTACTCCAGCACTTCGTGTCTGTCTTCGATCACACCGACATGTGCTTGTCTGTACGTAGGTTGTACGTTCTCCACTTGAACCACGAGGGTTTTCTCCGGGTGCTCCGATTTCCTTCCATTCCTGGTCGGCCCCAAGTGTTCACTAAACCGAAGACGCCCTCTAGCGTAGCTAGATAAAATGCTGGAGAAACTCAGCGGGTGAGGCACCATCTATGGAGAGGAGGAATAGGTGACGTTTTGGGTCGAGACCCTTCTTCAGACTGATGTGGTGGTGGTGGGGGCGGGAAGAAGAAAGGAAGAGGCGGAGACAGTGGGCTGTGGGAGAGCTGGGAAGGGGAGGGGAAGGGAGGGAGAAGTCAAGGACTACCTGAAATAGGAGGTCAATGTTCATACCGCTGGGGTGTAAACTACCAAGAGACTTATAACGTGCTGCTTCTCCAATTTACGGTGGGACTCACTCTGGCCATGGAGGAGGCCCAGGACAGAAAGGTCAGATTGGGAACGGGAGGGGGAGTTGAAGTGCTGAACCACTGGGAGGTCAGGTTGGTTATTGTAAAACGAGCGGCGGTGTTGGGCGAAGCGATCGCCAAGCCTACGCTTGCTCTCCCCGATGAAGAGCAGATGACACCTAGAGCAGCGGATGCAATAGATGAGGTTGGAGAAGGTGCAGGTGAACCTCGGGCGAAAATGTCGGAGGATTATTTGTTGTAGGTGACGGCTGGTAGGGTGGAAGGTGAGGGAACTCGTTAAGAGTGATGAGGAGTGAGAGCAGTTTGACTGAACCGAAGACGCCCTCTAGCGTAATTCAGTTGCCTTGCACCATAATCTAACCCGCTCCATATGTGTTTGTAACGATTTGTCCATTTCCAACAGGGAATTAAGCTGGATGATCAATCGGTTTACAGTGAACTACAGAGGTAGGCGGGCCGACCCATTGATCAGCGTTGTTTCAACACGGATCACAAGTTCACAATTTCTCAGGTTAAAGGAGTAGAATTAGGCCATTCGGCCCATCGAGTCTACTCCGCCATCCAATCATGGCTGATCTCTGCCTCCAAACCCATTTTCCTGACTTCTCCCCATAACCATTGACACCCGTTCTAATCAAGGTTTCGCCATCTCCACCTTAAAAAATATCCACTTGGCCTCCACAACCCTCTGTGCAATGACTTCCACGGATTAAATTCCATCTGGAGACGTGTCCATGTTTGTCTCAATTCCCGGGGCTCCAGAACCAGGGTTCACAGTTTAAGATGAATGGGTTGGCCAGTTATGACTGAGATGAGGAAAAACATTTTCACCAAGAGAGTTTTGAATCTGTGGAGTTCACGGCCACAGAAGGCAGTGGAAGCCAATTAACTGGATGTTTTATACAGAGAGTAAGTTTTAGAAATTAGAGCTAAAGGAATCAAGGGATATGGGGAGACAGCAGGAATGGGGCACTGATTGTGGATGATCAGTCATGATTGTATTGAATGGCGGTGCTGACTCGAAGGGCCGAACCAAAGATCCTATAGCGGAGCAAGTTAGATCACTCCTGCTAAATGCAATGGCCTGACGTGTAGCACGCACCAGAGAAGAACATGGGCCTTTTTTTCGTCCGTTTCAGTAACCCGACCCGACTTTGTATATCCCTCTCGCAGTGTCATCAGCGTTGCGGGGGAACAGTTTGTGTGTGTGATATGGGTTAGATTCATCATTCTGTTCATTCATAATTATGTTACATTGTGTTAAAGATTATATTGTTAACATTTATGATTCTGTTAATTGTCTTTTTGAATGATTTTTAAAAACTTTTCTTTTTAAATGGCTCATGCGCTGTGTTTGAGTTGATTTTTGTATTAAACCTGCATTCTGTAATTCAAATAATCACACTGTTCATAACTGCGGTATTTGGATAAATAATAGCAATGTGAAGATTCCTGTTGCTCTACTCTTGGAATGTTCTTCAATCATTTATTGTGTCTATGGAATTGTTTTTCAACGATAAAATGGGTCTGGTCTTCCCAATAGCCAGCGAGTGGAATGACATATGTGTGTAATGGTGTGTAAATGAAGTAGTTAAGAAAATACAATTTGTTTTGTGCAAGATTTACAAATGATGTATAACTTAAGGGTGGATTTATTCAGCGACCATAGAACTTATTCGATTGTGTAGGAAAAGAACACACATACACACATATGTAAATGTGATATAGATGTATATAATCATATAACACACACATATATGTATTACTCCTGATGTTTATATATAAAGATAAACTTTTTTTGGACTCAAAGCCCAGACAAGGACAACATTACATAAAAATACATTGCAAACCTCCCCGCAACGTTACCCTGTCGTCCCAGCCGTGCTGATCCGGGCCAGACTTCCCACACGTTACCCTGTCGCCACAGCCGTGCTGATCCGGGCCAGACTTCCCACACGCTGGGCATCTTTTTTGCTTTTTATTGTGAGGCGGAGAGGCAGAAACGTCAGAGATTTCGGATAGGTTCATGTTACTCGCTGTGATCGGCCGTAAAGTTGGAATTAACTTCTCCAAACTAATATAAATTCCTTTTTCGCCGCAGGTCAGGGTCCAATGTCTCTTGGCCTTGAATTCCAGTCACTCACGGGGACATAGTAAGGTTCAGTTTATTGTCATGTACACCCAGGTACAGTCAAAAGCTGTTGTTGCGTGCTGGACAGTCAGCAGACAGACAAAACATGGTTGCAATCGAAGGCGGACAACAAAATGCTGGAGTAACTCGGCGGGACAGGCAGCATCTCTGGATGGAAAGAACGAGGGAAGAATGGTCTCGACCCAAAACATCACCCATTCCTTCTCTCCAGAGATGCTGCCTGTCCCGCTGAGTTACTCCAACATTTTGTGTCTATCTTCGATGGAACGCAGCATCTGCAGTTCCTTCCAAGACAATGGTTGCTATCGATGCATTTACAGTGTATAGATACATGATAAAGGAATAATGTTTAGTGCAAGGTAAAGCCAGTAAAGTCGGATCAAAGATAGCCCGAGTGTCTCCAATGAGGTCGATAGGTTTGATAGCTGTGGCCAAAGGTTCCAAAGCGATATCAATCTATTGACTTAAAGGGACATCCCTATCCAGTACCTCGAGAGCCTGATAAAAGGGGATATCTTAGTGTTGTTATGTCTAGAATCCTGAGGTGTATGATGTACCAGCTTGACCCAACAGATACATTTTGGACCAATCTTACATTTTTCAAGTGTATTGAATAAGTATTCCCAAACTACTCTATCAAATGCCTTCTCAGCATCAAGTGAAATGACACATTCTGTAGTTTTATTTGACGCAGCACATAAACTATTCATTAATGTCCTAACGTTAAAGCATGAATAACGAGTTTTAATAAAAAACAGTCTGATCTTCAGAAATAATTTGCGGTAAAATATTTTCTTATCTCATAGCTAATATTTTTGAAATAATTTTGGAATCTAGATGTACCAGTGGTATAGGTTTATATGATGTAACTTCGGCAGGGTATTTATCTTTTTTAACAGTTAAAGAAATAGATGCTTCATAGAAACATAGAAACATAGAAAATAGGTGCAGGAGTAGGCCATTCGGCCCTTCGAGCCGGCACCGCATTTCAATGTGATCATGGCTGAACATCCAACTCAGTAACCCGTACCGGCCTTCTCTCCATACCCCCTGACCCCTTTAGCCACAAGTGAAACATCTAACGCCCTCTTAAATATAGCCAATGAACTGGCCTCAACTACCTTCTGTGGCAGAGAATTCCACAGACTCACCACTCTCTGTGTAAAGAATGTTTTCCTCATTTCGGTCCTAAAGGAATTCCACCTTATCCTTAGACTGTGACCCCTTGTTCTGGACTCCCCCAACATCGGGAACAATCTTCCTGCATCTAGCCTGTCCAACCCCTTAAGAATTTTGTAAGTTTCTATAAGATCCCCCTCAATCTTCTAAATTCCAGCGAGTACGAGCCGAGTCTATCCAATCTTTCCTCATATGAAAGTCCTGACATCCCAGGAATCAGTCTGGTGAATCTTCTCTGTACCCCCTCTATGGCAAGGATGTCCTTTCCTCAGATTTGGAGACCAAAACTGTACGCAATACTCCAGGTGTGGCCTCACCAAAACCCTGTACAACTGCAGTAGAACCTCCCTGCTCCTATACTCAAATCCTTTCGCTATGAAGGCTAACATACCATTTGCTTTCTTCACTGCCTGCTGCGCCTGCATGCCTACTTTCAATGACTGGTGTACCATGACACCCAAGTCTCGTTGCATCTCCCCCTTTCCTAATCTGCCACCATTCAGATAATAAGATTACAGTTGATTTTATTAATCCTTCATAAAAGGATTGTGGTAATATATTATTTAAAAAGGCTTCTTTAAAATCCTTGCATAGCCAGGGGGACAGTAAACTTAAATAAATAATTTAAAACCCCACTGTGTACCCATCTAAACCAGGAGCTTTACCATAATTCATAGAGAGGATTGTTTTCTCTATTTCTTCCTCTGTGATGGGTTCATCTATCAACAGAGACACATTATGTGGTGAATTTGGCAAGTTCAGTTTCTTTAAAAAGCCATGCATTATATTGGAGTCAGTAGGAGATTCTGATTGGTGTAGGAGGTATAAATTTCCTGAAAGGATTTATTAATTTCATCATTATCTACTGTCAATGTACCATCCCGTTTATTCACTTTAATAATCTGAGCTCTGCAAGTAATTTGCCAGATTTATCACCATGTACATGTAATTGACTTTTGGTTTTAAGTAACCATATTATATAACCATATAACAATTACAGCACGGAAACAGGCCCTCTCGGCCCTTCCAGTCCGTGCCGAACATTTATTTTCCCCTAGCTGATACTCAATCGGTAATACTAATAACAAATCATGTGTCATGTGAAGTTCAACTCTATTCTTATAGAGCCCTAAACCAGGAGCGTTTGAATATTAATTTATCAATTTAGTTAATCTCATCAGCTAATATACCTATTTCATGTTCAGTTTTTTTTTTAATCCCGCGGAGTACGAAATAATTTGTCCACGAATATCTGCCTTAAACGCATCCCGGACTGCACCACTGGATATTTTTTCAGTAGACTTTATTAAAAAAAGAGGAAGGCATTCTGCTCTTTAATAAAATTAAGAAAGTTTAGATCTTGAAGCAAAGTAATATTAAATTGCCATTGTTTTGCACTAACTTGGAATCATGTAGTTTGATTGATAGTTTCAATGGTGCATGATCAGATATAGCAATTGCATCATACTCACACACAGTGACCGATTAAACTAGCTCAGAATATATTATAAAGTAGTCAATCCTAGCGGAACTATGATAGAAAGAGAGAAAAAAATAAAATTCTTTGTCATTTGGGTGTAGGAATCTAACATTCCAGAGTAAACTAAAAAAAAATTGATAAAACTAGCGGATTTATTTGGAAGCGCATGATCAGATGCAGATCTGTCCAGCGAGGGATTCAAACCACAGTTAAAATCTCCACCCGTTCTCAAAATATGTTAATTTAGATTAGGAAAGGATGCGATTAACTGTTTTAAAAAAGTCAGGGTGATGATTATTAGGTGCATAAACATTCACCATAACAACTTTTTGGTTATGAAGTAGACCAGTGATCGTCAACAATTTAACATGATTTTGTTTCAGGATCAGAAATTGTTTCATAATGAACAAAACGAGTTTGAGGAGTCAATAAAAATAGAGAGTCCTTTCACTTTCGCCTGTGAATTTGAATGAAACTGCTCTCCTCTCCAAAATTTAAAGAAGCGTTGATTGTCATCCTTCCTCGCATGAGTTTGCTGAACAAAAATAATCTGAGCAATTAGTCTGCGAATAACTGTTTTTTTTAGATCCTCTCAATGGGGTGATTCAGACCATTAGCATTCCATGAGAGAAAATTAATAACTTTATCAATATTGTTTGTAAAAATCATATGGATTGTAAAGGGTTAATTTAGACCATAGTAGTTTATGACACTGGAAGGAGAAACACCTATGGCGGAACCGGAAGTGACGACATTTCGGACATTTTTGTAGTTCTAATACAGTCCAGATAGAAAAAAACACCACTAAAAGCAAATGACCCCCCCCCCCCCCACCCACGCTTAGCCTGAAACTGAGCAGTAGGCAGTCAGTACGCTATCTAACCCCTCCCATATCCCCGTCTCCTTCAAGTGGCAGCTCCGAACGTAAAGGAGAGGTATGTTTACCACTCAAAAGCCAAAACAAATTAATATTGTGGTTAAAAAGTACATGCAAGCTGTGAAAACAAGAACTGCTTCACATTGTTTGTCCAAGGACAGGAACAGAAACCCTTCGGAAGACATATTGAAAGTGGAAGAGCTAACCAAGAAGATCTTAAAAGCTAATGTATAATACCACCACAAACAAACAGAAGGAAAGATTTTAAAAAATAACAGTACCTTAGAGAACTTAAAAGCAATGATTTGATACCATGATACTAATAATCTAAAAACAAATAAAAAATTACTCATCCGGTTAAATTCTTAGTCATTTACAAAGCGTTGTATTGTCAAATTAGGAGCAATAAATCTCCGATTGTAGCTCAGTCGGCTACCAGCAACTCCCCGTCGCGGCTTCGTGGCGGGGGAGGGGGGGGGGACACATTAATCAATGCCCACCCCCAGTCCCAGCGATGTATCAACTACTCAATACATTTTATGGTCAAGGGATGCCAGCTGAATCTTAATAAGCCGCAGGAAATCTTGAAGCGTCTTTCGGATTGTTAAAGAATCGGATGTTACCACCAGGGAGTCGTATTCGCATTCTTGCTGGATAGAGCAGCGCAGGGCGTAGCTGCATCTTAAATAACTCAGACATTACCTTATAGAAAGGCATTCTCAGTCCCATAAGCTCGCGGTTGTAATCAGGAACAACCCGAAACTTGCATTATTCAAATTCAACCATGCCCTACTTTTTTGATGTTCGGTGGATATTTCCCTTCATCTGCAAAAACTGAAACCGAACAATCAGATCTCGGTTTGTCTTTGAAACCGGGTTTTTTCCCAACCCTGTGTGCGTTATCCAAAATTGGAAGATTTCCAAACTGCTCGATGTCGAAAGTCTCCTTTAACCTTTTAGAGGCATCATTTATATCATTGTCCCCTTCCTGACCTTCAGGCAAACCAACAATTCGCAGATTCAACCGACGGCTTCTATTTTCCTGGTCCATGTTTTTATTATTACATTGCTCGTGTGCCCGGGAGGTTTCGAACATTTTCCGTTCCAGTGTTTCATTCTTCGAATCTCTTTCCTGACCCAAGATTAGCAAGTTAGCAATTAGTCCTTTCTGTTCACGAGATTCAACTTATAACACAATCAACGTGTCTCGAACTTCCTTCAATTTGCTCCAAACTCTTTTCATCATTTCTTCCAAACCGCAGAATCTTCTGGCCATTTCTTCACTCATTGTCGATATTGCTTGTTAGGTACTGGAGCCAGAAGCAGCGCCGTCACCACGCTCCTTCCTTGGAGACGTTTTTTTTTTGCTCTTGTCTCCATTCTTTACACGGTTGTAGTGTATAAAAATGTCATCAACACTTTAAAAGAGGCTATTCTGTGTCTTGAAATCAAGTAATATTGAAAGAGTGGTAGCAAGGAGTTAACACTTCAGGAATCAAGCGATATGCAACCTTACGGCATGCCGCCACTAGAGAGAGTCCGTTTTCATACTTCTGTAACTCTTGCTCCGATGGGGGAGGGGAGAAGAGGGATGAACCGGGGTGAGACTGGTCCTTGATTATGCTGCTGGCCTTGCCAAGGCAGCGTGATGTGTAGATGGAGGCGATGGAAGGGAGGTTGCTTTGTGTGATGGTCTGGGCTACGTCCACAATTCGCTGCGGTGATGTAATACAGCAGGCAAACAGGCCCTTTGGTCCAACTTGCCCCTGGCGACCAACATGCCCCATCTAAGCTAGTTCAATGTGTCCGCATTTGAGGCATATCCCTGTCAACATTCCCCATCCAATTACCTATCTGTGTGTATTATGAATGGTGTCTACCTCAACTATCTCCTCTGCCTGCTCGAATCACACACCCAATCCTCTCTGAGTGAAAAGGTTGTTCCTCAAAGTCAAAGTCAATTGTGTTCGTCACATGCACATTACATGCAGTGAAATGGCATAAAACAGCAAGGATGTAACGGCGCGGCTTCATCGTGGCCCACATTTTGAATATTGTGAGCAGCCGTGGGCGAGAGAGAGAACGGATAGTTACAAAGTGCTGGAGTAACTCAGCGGCTCTGGTTGCATTCGTGAAGAACATGGATATGTACAAAGTGCTAGAGTAACTCAGCGGGTCTGGTTGCATTTGTGAAGAACATGGATAGGTACAAAGATCTGGAGTAACTCAGCGGGTCAGGCAGCATCTGTGGAGAACATGGACAGGTACAAAGTGCTGGAGTAACTCAACGGGTCAGGCAGCATCTGTGGAGAGCATGGACAGGTACAAAGTGCTGGAGTAACTCAGCGCGTCAGGCAGCATCTGTGGAGAACATGGAAAAGTGACGTTTCCACGTTCTCCAGAGATGCCGCCTGACCCGCTGAGTTACTCCGGCACTTTGTACCTCTCCATGTTCTCCACAGATGCTGCCTGACCCGCACACAAGCGAGCCATTTATAGTGTATAGATACATGATAAAGGAATAACGTTTAGTGCAACGTAAGGCCAGCAAAGTCCGATCAAGGATAGTCCGAGGGTCACTAATGAGGTAGATAGCAGTTCAGGACTGCTCTTCCTAATAGTAGGGAAGATATTTTGTGATGCAAAAAGAAAAGAAGAGAAAGTAAATGTGTGTGTGTGTGTGTACGTGTGTGTGTGTGTGTGTGTGTGTGTGTGTGTACGTGTTACGCGTGTGTGTGTGTGTGTGTTTGCTTCCATGGAAAGAGGAACAACACAGACCACAACGTGAGAAACAGGAACTTGCCAAACACCTGGGCCGAACTTGAGCTACCAAGTCATACAACTGATAAACACGCCTCTTTAATGTCCCTTCAAGGTGTCCCCTCTTCTGACATTCAACCCGTGCGCTTTAAGTGGGGAGGGGCGGGGAGTTAGCGGTCAGTAACGGGTCCAATCATCTGCGGCGCCGCCTTTGACTGGACTCCAGTCAGCTGAAGCTGACAGCAGGAAGCGCGGCTCAGTGTGTGAGTGTCACCGAAACGGACGCGGCTCGCACGGGATGGCGCTGCCGCCGCTGACCGCGCTCGCCTTTTGCCTCGTCATATCCAGCGGTGAGCATCGCTCTCTCAGACCGACACCGCGGTAGTTTGTCGCCGAGCGGGTCGCGGGGAACGGCAGAATTAAATTCAAACCAAGTGTAGACACCGGCCGGCATAAGAGTGGACGTGGAGAGGGTGTTTCCACTTCGTGGGGGAGTCTAGGACCAGAGGGCACAGCCTCGGAATTAACTTATGAAGGGTCAATGTATGATGAGGTAACGGAATTAACACGATGAGCGTTTGTCGGCGCTCGGCCTGTACTCGCTGGTGTTCAGAAGAACGAGGGGGGGACCTCAGTGAAACTTACAGATTAGTCAAAGGCCTGGATAGAGTGGATGTGGAGAGGATGTTTCCACCAATGAGAGAGTCTAGGATCAGAGGGCACAGCCTAGGAATTAAAGGGACGTTCTTTTAGGAAGATGAGGAGGAATTTCTTCAATCAGAGGGTCGGGTATCTGTGGGATTCACTGCCACAGACGGCTGTGGAGGCCACAAGTCAGTGGATATATTTAAGGCACAGAGAGATAGATTGTTGATTAGTGCGGGTGTCAGGGATTATGGGGAGAAGGCAGGAGAATGGGGTTAGGAGGGAGAGATAGACCAGCCATGATTGAATGGCGGGGTTGCCCTGATGGGCTGAATGGATTAATTCTGCTCCTATCACTTGCGGACTTTCCCCCGCTCTCATGCGCGTCTCCCATCCTCAGGCGGGTCGCAGGGATTTACCGTCGAGCCGGCACAGAGCGACTTATATGTCCGCATCGGGGGAGACGCGGAGTTCACGGTGCGGCCGTCAAGAGCCATCGAAGGTGGAAACTGGGCTTTCAAAGGGAAAACGATCGTCTCGTGGATCAGAACATCCCCGTTGATCCTTGCTGAGTACAGGTCACGGGTGAATTTAACCTTCACCAGCGGGTCGCTGGTGCTGAGGTCGGTGATCGAGTCGGACAACGGGGATTACAGAGTGACACTCACTGCAGGAGGCGGCGTCCAAGCCGCAGCGACCATCACACTGAAGGCACTCGGTGAGTTTGACTTCGATCTTGTTCAAACATTTTAACTCTCGAATTATAATTGTCAATTTCATTTTTGCGGTGAGTGGAAGATGTGCGCGAAATGCTGGAGTAACTCAGCGGGACAGGCAGCGTCTGTGGAGAGAAGGGATGGGTGGCGTTTCGGGTCGAGACACCTCTAAGGGTTACTTGAAGTTATATTGCGGGGTGTGGAAAGTGGTGCGTGTGTTAACTTCCTCCACCGTGCTGAGCTGTGTTTAAGCATTATCGCTGTTTGTTTGTCACCCTGCTGGAATTTTATTTATCAGTACTTCCTTCTTCACCGTTGACCTGCGGTGACTTGATATTCACTTCCGCCTTCATAGACAAGAGCCAATAGACAATAGATGCCGGAGCAGGCCGTTCGACCCTTCGAGCCAGCACCGCCATTCACTGTAATCATGGCTGATCATCCCCATTCAGTACCCCATTCCAGCCTTCTCCCCATACCCCCTGACTCAGCTATCTTTAAGAGCCCTATTTGTTCCATGTGTTCCCGCTCCGCTTACTGCCCAGTGGTATGAATATTGATTTCTCTAATTTCAAGTAACCCTTACATCGTTTTGAGTTTTGAGTTTTGCCTCTCCCCTCTTTCGATCTGTCCAATTGGATCATCAAAAAACACTTCTGCCCCATTTGGGTTCTGTCCTGTTTTTGCCGAAACGGATTAGCTTGAACAGGGGGCAAGAGATCTTTGTCTCTTGATCTGGGTTTAAAATACCTTTGGATTTATTTTTCTCATGTATTCCGAGGTACAGTGAAACACTTTGTATTCCACGCTGCCCAATCAGTTGATATAACATCACAGGTTCACCTGCACCTCCTCCAACCTGATCTACTACGTTGACAGTTCCAGTTGTCAACTTCTCTACATCGGTGAGGCCAAGCGCAGGCTTGGCGATCGCTCAGTCCGACTTAACCAACCTGATCTCCCGGTGGTTCAGCACTTCAACTCCCCCTCCCATTCCCAATCTGACATTTATGTCCTGTACATTCTCCATGGTCAGAGTGAGGCCCAGCGCAAATTGGAGGAACAGCACCTCATATTTCGCTTGTGCAGTTCACACACTAGGACGTTGACTTCTCCGATTTCAGACAGTCCTTGCCTTCTCCCTGGATCCCCTCCCCTTCCCAGTTCTACCACAGGTCCTACTGTCTCCGCCTTTTCCTTTCTTTTTCCCGACCCACCCCCCCACCCCCCCCCCCCCCCCCCCCCCCCCCACTAGGCTGCGCTTTGTCTCACCGATGTAGAGTAGTTGACACCAAACCGTTAACCTTGTTTCTTCTCTCCACCCATGCTGACTGTTTTGCAAGTTTGCGGCACCTGCTGTCTTTGAAGCCAGATGCGTCAAGTATTCGGGCAGGTATTAGTTAGTCGTCTCAGTCTGTCTCAGTCCTTCGGGGAGTGCCGGCAACTGGACTCCAAGAAATCTGTCGCCAAAAAATAAGGCAATATCTGACACACTATCAAACTAATCTTAGGCCGCCAACGCCATTGACGTCCCATTAATTTCCACCGAGATCTTTACAGGCAACACTCCATACAAGGAGGTCGGCCTCAGCCCCAACTGGGAAGCTACAATGCAATACTTCATGTTACCGAGTGGATAGACTTTCCAGCTGATTTGCCAGATTGTTCCATCCACAAACAACATGTACAGGTGCGGATAGATGAGTGTAGAAGTTGTGAGATCCTGTTGCAGTTGTACAAGATGATGTCGAGGACGCATTTGGAGTGTTGTGTTCAGTTCCAGGCACCGCGTTACAGGAAAGATGTTTTCAAGCTTCAAAGGGCTACAGAGAAGATTTACGAGGATGTTGCCAGGACTAGAGGGGCCTGAGCTACAGGGAAAGGTTTGGGCAGGCTGGGACTCTATTCCTTGGAGCGCAGGAGGATGAGGGGTGATATTCTCGAAGTGTATTAAAACCACGAGAGGAATAGATCGGGTAGTCGCTCAGTCTCTTGCCCAGGGTAGATGAATCAAGGACCAGAGGTCATAGGTTTCAGGTGAAGGGGAAAAGATTTAATAGGAATCTGACGGCTAACCTTTTCACACAAGACATGGTGGGTTTATGGAACCAGCAGCCGCAGGAAGTAGTTGTGGTCTCCACTAGTGGGAGAGTCTAGGACAGGAGGGCACAGCCTCAGAATTAAAGGATATGAGGAGGAATTTCTTTAGATAGACACAAAATGTTGGAGTAAGCTAGCGGCACAGGCATAATCTCTGGAGAGAAGGAATGGGTGACGTTTCGGGTCGAGACCCTTCCTCAGGCTGTCAGCGGGTGGTGAATCTTTGGAATTCATTGCCACATACGTCTGTGGAGGACAAGTCAATGGACAAGTTGTAGGCATAGATAGACAGATATATTCTTCATTTGTTTAGGGGTTATGGGACGAAGGCAGGAGAATGCGGTTAGAAGGGAGAGATGGGTCAGCCATGATTGAATGGCGGAGAAGACGTGATGGGCCGAATGGCCAAATTCTTCTCCTATCACTGATGAAGATGAACATTGGATAGGCACACAATTCTGGAGTGACACAGCGGGCAGGCAGCATCTCTGCATCAGTTAACTGGAGAGCGATTGTTTCCATTCCTATGACCTGTAGACTAGTCTGGTGTGGTCTCGGCCTAGTGTCTGTCCGCATCCATCTAGTAGTCGCCTGGTGGCGGGATGGAGATTTCCTTTCGCAGCCCATCCGCTCGCCCCCCCCCCCCCCCCCCCCCCCCCCCGCAATGGAAGGAAGTCTGCAGACTCCACTCTGAATGTTCTTCTAGTCGGACCGGAAAGTGTTCATATCTCCGTCAGCCCCGAGCAGGCCGCTCACATCTCTGGCTCGACCAGGTGTCACTCACCTGTTCTGCTGTTTCCAAGCCCGCACCAGAATATCAATGGTTCTTCAATGGGCTGTTCCAACAAAGCGGGCAGCAACTAGTCATTGCGGCCCTTGGCGTAAATGACGCATGAAGCTACACCTGCCAGGTGTTTAACAATGTGACCAAAAGGTCAAGTTCCTCTTTGCGAAACATCGTCGTCATAGGTAAGTATTAAGTCTACGGACGTTGTGAGGTCATGTTGCAGTTGCACAAGACATTGGTGAGACCGCAGTTCAAGTATTGTGTTCAGTTCTGGGCACCATGTTATAGTTAATATATTATAGACAATAGAAAATAGACAATAGGAGCAGTAGAAAGCCATTCGGCCCTTCGAGCTAGCACCACCATTCAATGTGATCATGGCTGACCATCCATAATCAGTACCCCGTCCATGCCTTCTCCCCATATCCCCTGACTCCACTATCTTTAAGAGCCATATCCAACTCTCTCTTGAAACTATCCAGAGAACCGTCCTCCACCGCCCACTGACGCAGAGAATTCCACAGACTCACAACTCTCTGAGTGAAAAACTGTTTTCTCATCTCCGTTAAAATGGCTGACCCCTTATTCTTAAACTGTGGCCCCTGGTTCTGGACTCCCCCAACATCGAGAACATGTTTCCTGCCTCTATCGTGTAGAAACCCTTAATAATCTTATATGTTTCAATAACATCCCCTCTCATCCTAAACTCCAGAGTGTACAAGCCCAGCCGCTCCATTCTCTCATGGAACGAGTTGCCAGACGAGGTTGTTGAGGCTGGGACTATCACAACGCTGAAGGAGCATTTGGACAGGTACATGTATAGGACAGGTTTGCAGGGATATGGGCTAAACGCTGGCAGGTGTGTCCAGTGTAGATGGTGCATTGTTAGTCGGAGTGGGCAAGTTGGGCCGAAGGTGTTTCCACGCTGTATCGCTCTGTGAGTCCATGACACTGTGACTCAACAACAAGTGCAATTTGCTTCATTGTTCGGTGGCAAAGGTTATCATGGTGGCTGTGACAGGTAGTGCGTTTGTTGGCAATTCCTTTAAAAGTTTCTGCAAATGTGTTTGCCAAGTGAGACCTAGAGCCACAGAATCGGAGAGTGATACAGCATGGGGACAAGGAACAAGAGGAAGGACATTCTTGCTATTGAGGGAGTGCAGCGTAGGTTCACCAGTTTAATCCCCGGGATGGCGGGACTGACATATGATGAAAGAATGGGTCGACTGGGCTTGTGTTCACTGGAATATAGAAGGATGAGAGGGGATATTATAGAAACATAACATTCTTAAAGGATTGGACAGGCTAGATGCAGCAATAATGTTCCCAGATTTGGGGGAGTCCAGAACCAGGGGCAATACAGTTTAAGAGTAAGGGGTCGCCCATTTAGGACTGAGATGAGGAAAAACCCTTACAGCCAGAGAGTTGTGAAGCTCTGGAATTCTCGGCCAAAAAAGGCAGAGGAGGCCAATTCATTGGATGATTTCAAGAGAGAGTTCTCAAGCATCATTTGCACCCAAGACTAAAGGAATCAAGGGATATGGGGAGAAAGAAAGAACGGGGATACTGATTTTGGATGGTCAGCCACGATCATATTGAATGGCAGTGCAGGCTCGAAGGGCCGAAGGCCTACTTCTGCAGTTACTTTCTAATTTTCTATGAAACAAGCCCTTCGGGCCAACTTGCCCACACAGGCAAACATGCCCCATCTACACTAGTCCCACCTTGGTTGGTTGGTTGGTTAGTTGGTCCTCCAAAATATTCCAACTGGAATTTAAACTGGAGGTGGTGAAGGTGCCCGCGTTTGGTCCATGTCCCTCCTAACCTGTCCTATCCATGTACCTGTCTAAATGTTTCTTAACCAGTTGCTAGCCCAATTTAATTATTCGCTTCTTCCTGCTCCAGGGAAAATCACAAACGCCAAATCATTAATATACCTTCCGGGTTTATCTTGGGGCGTGCGTTGGGGTGGACAGTCCCTCGTTGTTATCTATTTGACAATGGAGTTGCATGACCTGTCACACACAGGTGTTCTCAAATCTGATATAGCATTAGACCAGGCAATTCTGTTGGGATGTCATGTTATGCTGGGATGGCAGGAATGAAATCAGCGAATGGCCAGGGTGGCCTGGGTCTCTGATGATGCTGGCTGTCCTGTTGACGCAACGCCTCTTGTAGATGCTCAGTATCTGTGATGGACCTTCGATGGTGGGGAGGTCAATACCTGTGATGGACCATAGATGGTGGGGAGGTCAGTACTTGTGATGGACCATAGATGGTGGAGGGGTGAGGACCTGTGATGGACTTTCGATGGTGGGGGGGTCAGTATCTGTGATGGACCATAGATGGTGGGGAGATCAGTATCTATGATGGACCATAGATGGTGGGGAGGTTAGTACCTGTGATGGACCGGGCAGTGTCCAACATTGCCTAGTTGGCTTTGGGAAGAAGCTGTTCCTGAACCTGGACGCCAGTTTCCTCTAACACGTTCTCATTCCGCACTGTCGCTATATTTAATTAATCCATTATGTTCTGGGTTTTGTTCCTTGCTCACCTGTGCACTAACCACGACCTCCTGTGTTTTTAACAGGGCCTGTATCCACACCCAATATCAACTCCAATGCCAGCAGCTTCTTCGAGTACAATGACACCGTGGTCTTGACCTGCGTCGCTGCAGGCACTGACGTCTCTTACACGTGGCTTGAAGACAACAGCGTGATACCTAACGGCGGCAGGTTGGAACTGAGCGCCTCTAACACCACACTCACCATTACCGGAGTGTTGCGGTCGGACGGGCCGTTCACTTGCCGGGCCACCAACCCAGTTAGCGCGGAGACAAGCGTGCTGTTCCATCTCAATGTCTTTTGTAAGTGGCTGGGCCATCACTCACCACTTGTTACCAGTCCTGGTGAGCGAGATGATTCAGGGGAGAGAGGGCAGTGAGAAGTTGAGGAGGGGTGGGGGGGTGGTGGGGGGGGGGGGGGGGCATTGGGGAAAAGCGCATCACATGGATGAACTCTTTTGATATAGAGATATGTGAGGTGTTGCTCTTTGCGACGTCCAATCAGGGCAGGACCTACACAGAGAATGGTCGGCCTCTGCGTAGTGTTGTAGAGCAGGTGGTGCTAGGAGTACAGGTGCATGGCTCCTCAAACGTCGAGTCGCAGGTAGATAGGGCGGACAAAAAGGCTTTGGGCACATTGGCCTCCATCAGTCAGAGTATTGAGTCGAAATGTTGGGAGGTCATGTTCCAGTTGTATAAGATGGTGGTGAGACCACATTTCAAATATTATGTTCAGTTCTGGGCGCCGTGTTATGGGTAAAATATTGTCAAGCTTGAAAGGGTGAAGAGAGGATTTACGAGGACGTTGCCAGATCCAGAGAGTGTGAGCTATAGGGAGGGGTTGGGGCAGGCTGGGTTCTATTCCATGGAACGCAGGAGGATAAGGGGATAGCAATAGATGTGTACAAAATGACGAGAGGAATATATCGGATAGATGCACAGAGCCTCTTGCCCAGAGAAGGGGAATCGAGGGGAATCGAGGACCCGAGGACGTAGGTTTAAGGGGAAGGGGAAAAGATTTCATAGGAATCTGAGACGTAACTTTTTCACACAAGGGGTGGTGGGTGTATGAAACACGCTGACAGAGGAGGAATTTGAGGCAGGGACTATTGCAACGTTTAAGCAACAGACAGGTACATGGACAGGACAGGTTTGGAGGGATATGGACCAAACGCAGGCAGGTGGGACTAGTGTAGCTGTGACATGTTGGCCGGTGTGGACAAGTTGGGAGGTACGGCCCGTTTCCACACTGTATAACTCTATGACTCTATGACTGCAAGTCTAGGCCCAAAGATTTCTGGACCGCCGGCGGAAAGGCGAGTTCGATTCTCAGTTCGGCTCTTGTAGAATCAAATCCACAAATTCAGAAATTATTGTTGCACTCTCATGAGAGAACTTTAGCTCCAAACTCAGCAGCTATGAACATTATACACAGGAGTCAGAGGTGGGAGAATGGTGTTTGGAGGGAGAGATAGATCAGCCATGATTGAATGGCGAGGTAGACTTGATGGGCCGAATGGCCTAATTTTACTTTTAGCCCTTAAAAGTGACCGAAAAATAGTGAATAGTTGGGATCGGGAGGGAGGGGGGGGGGGGGGGGGGGTTGCAAGAAGGAACTGCAGATGGTGGTTTACACGGAAGACAGACAAACAAATGCTGGAGTAACTCAGCGGAACAGGCAACATGTCTGGAAAGAAGGAATTGGTTTGGATAGGATGTTTCCACAAGTTGGAGTGTCTAGGACTAGAGGTTGTAGCCTCAGAATCAAAGGATGTTCTTTTAGTTATGAGGAGGAATTTCTTTAGTCAGAGGGTGGTGAATCTGTGACATTCAATGCTACAGAAGGCTGTGCAGGCCTAATCAATGGATATGTTTAAGGCATAGATAGATAGATTCTTTATTTGTACGAGGGTCAGGGGTTGTGGAGAGAAGGCAGGAGAATGGGGTTAGGAGGGAGAGATAGATCAGCCGTGATTGAATGGCGGAGTAGACGTGATGGGCCGAATGGCCCAATGTTTCTCCTATCGCTTATGAACATATCATTGGGCCGCTGGCATTCATACAGAGAGCCAGCATTGTCATACCTCCTCAGCTGGACTTGAAATAACTTCCACCTTACCTGTTGTGGGTCTACTCCTGCAATACCACATCCTGCTTTTGTCTCGAATGAACTCTCTGCGTCTTTCTGCACAATCCAACCAATTGCAAATTTTCCGATCAAAAAATGTAACATTATTTCTACTCAATCAATGTGATCCATCTTTGCAGACACAAGTCTGAATGCTTTCGGGTGTGAAAAGAGCCATGGACATATTTGAAGTAACACGGAAACATAGAAAATAGTTGTAGGAGTGGACCATTCGGCCCTTCAAGCCAGCACCGCCATTCAATTTGATCATGGCTGCTCATCCAAAGTTAGTAACCCTGTTCCTGCCTTCTCCCGATTTCCCTTGATTCCATTAGGCCTAAGAGCTAAATCTAACTCTCTCTTGAATACATCCAGGGAGTTGACTTCCACTGCCTCCTGTGGCAGTGAATTCCACAGATTCACAATTCTCTGGGAGAAAATGGTTTTCCTCATCTCAGTCAAAAATGGCCGACCCCTCATTCTTAAACTGTGATCCTGGTTCTGGACTCCGCAGAAATGGAGAACATGTTTTTGTGCAAGTAGCCTGTCCAATCCCCTAAGAATTTTATGTTTCCAGAAGATTCCCTCTCATCCTAATCTCCAGTGAACAGAAGCCCAGGTGATCCATTCTTTCATCATATTTCAGACAGAGGATCTTATAGATATATGTAAAATACTTAAGGGATTCGACAGGGTAGATGCAGGAAAAGTGGCCCTCATGTTGGGGGAGTCTAGAAGCAGGGGGTCACAGTTCAAGAATAAAGGGGGGGGGGGGCATTAAGGACTGAGACGAGGAAAAACATTTTCACCCAGGGAGTTGTGAATTAGGGGAATTCTCTCCTATATTTCACCAATTCACTGGATGTTTTCAAGAGAGAGTTAGATAGAGTTCTTAGGGCTAACGGAATCAAGGGGTATGTGGAGAAAGCATGAATGGGGTACTGATTGTGGATGATCAGCCATGCTCATATTGAATGGCGGTGCTGGCTTGAAGGGCCAAATGGTCCACTCCTGCACCTATTGTCTGTGTGTCTATGCTTACTGTTCACTGTTCGATGTTCTATGTTATGTGGTTATGTTCTACACAGTCCCTCGTGTGTCTTGTTGACCCGGTACATCGGCCGCCGTGTTGGTGAGCGCTTCATGCGGTGATGGGCCACTCTCCCCCCTCCCGCTCCCCTTCCCCCTCCCTTCACCTCCTTCCTCATATTCACCGCAATCCCTTGTTATTTTGTCTGTTTGTTGTAGACGGGCCGGATCTTCCGATTATAATTCCTGATCCCGACACCCCTGCTTACACTTCCGGGACCGACGTCACTTTAACCTGTTCTGCAGAGTCTAAACCAGCTGCTGTGTTGGGTTTGTACCGTCAAGGTGACTTGTTCCAGAGTGGAGCCCAACTCACCATTCACAATGTTTCCACTAAAGACATTGGGAGTTATTTCTGTCAGGCCTTTAACAATGTGACCAGAAGGTACCGCGCCTCATCAATACTAATCGATATTCTGGGTAGGTACAACACGTCTTTATTTTGCTTGTCGTCGAGTGTATAATGTTGATGACGATCACTAATTAATTGATCTAAGCGGCAAGAATTGATCAAATGGGAGATGCCAGAGAGCAATGGTGGATGGCTGTTTGTCAGGTTGGAAGCCGGTGACCAGTGGGGTGCCTCAGGGATCTGTGTTGGGTCCACTGTTGTTTGTCATGTACATCAATGATCTGGATGCTGGGGTGGAAAATTGGATAAGTAAGTATGCAGATGATACTAAGATAGGTGGTGTTGTGGATAATGAAGTAGATTTTCAAAGTCTACAGAGAGATTTGGGCCATTTGGGAGAGTGGGCTGAAAGATGGCAGATGGAGTTTAATGCTGATAAGTGTGAGATGCTACATCTTGGCAGGACAAATCAAAATAGGACGTACATGGTAAATGGTAGGGAATTGAGGAATGCTGAGGGACAGAGGGATCTAGGAATAACTGTGCATAGTTCCCCGAAGGTGGAATCGCATGTAGATAGGGTGGTAAAGAAAGCTTTTGGTGTGCTGGTCTTTATAAATCAGAGCATTGAATATAGGAGTAGGGAAGTAATGTTAAAATTGTACAAGACATTGGTGAGACCAATTCTGGAGTATGGTGTACAATTTTGTACGCCTAATTATAGGAAGGATGTCAACAAAATAGAGAGAGTACAGAGGAGATTTACTAGAATGTTGCCTGGGTTCCAGCAACTAAGTTACAGAGAAAGGTTGAACAAGTTAGGTCTTTATTCTTTGGAACGCAGAAGGGTAAGGGGGGACTTGAGTGAGTTATTTAAAATGATGAAAGGGATAGACAGAGTTGACGTGGATAAGCTTTTCCAATTGAGGGTGGGGAAGATTCAAACAAGAGGGCATGACATGAGAATTAAGGGACAGAATTTTAGGGGTAACATGAGGGGGAACTTCTTTACTCAGAGAGTGGTGGCTGTGTGGAATGATCTTCCAGCAGAAGTGGTGGAGGCAGGATCGATTTTAACATTTAAAAGTAAAGTGGATAGGTATATGGACGGGAAGGGAATGGAGGGTATGATCTGAGTGCAAGTAGATGGGACTAGGGTAAAATAAAAGGTCGGCACGGGCTGGAAGGGCCGAGAGGGCCTGTTTCCGTGCTGTAATTGTTATATGGTTATATGATTATAATAAATATGTCAATGAACTATAGTGATTTTTATATTGTACAAAATAATGTTGAATACACAAATCCACCTCGTGTTTTTATCGCTGTTGACAGACAATAGACAGTAGGTGCAGGAGTAGGCCATTCGGCCCTTCGAGCTGCTGTGATAGGAACGGAATTAGGCCATTCTGCCGATCAAGTCTACCCAGCCTTTCAATCATGGCTGATCTATCTCTCCCTCCGAAACCCATTGACCGGTCTTCACCCCGGATAACCCCTGACACCCGCACTAGTGAACAACCTGTCTATCTCTGCCTTAAATATATCCACTGACTTGTGGCCTCCACTGCCGTCTGTGGCAAAAAATCCCACAGATTCACACACTCTGAGTAAAGAATTTCCTCCTCATCTCCTTCCTAAAGAACATCCTTTAATTCTAAGGCAGTGACCTCTGGTCCTGGACTCTCCCACTAGTGGAAACATCCTCTCCAAAATCTATCATGACTACAATCCTTTATGATAAATTTTAAACATTCCCCAAAGATTAAGCATGGTCTTGGAGCCCTTAATGACCGTGGATATGTAAAACAAACAACCGCACTTTGTGTAGTCACATGTGAGAATAAATTATTTAGTCAAATCATAATGATGCAGAAACACAGGGAGTGTTTGATCTTGGGAGGTCATGTTACAGTTGTTCACGACGTTGGTCAGACCGCATTTAGAGTATTGTGTTCAATTCTGGGCACCATGTTATAGGAAACATATTGTCAAGCTTGAAAGGGTTCAGAAAAAGTTTACGAGGATTTGCCAGGACTTGAGGGTGTGAGCTATCAGGAGAGGTTGAATAGGCTGGGTTAAATGGTCTGTTCCTGCACCTATTTTTTATGTGTCTGTGTGTCTATATTTCTATGCTCTGCCATGTTTTAACCTTTAGTCTGAAGAAGGGTATCGACCGGAAGTGCCACCCATTCCTTCTCTCCTGAGATGCCGCCTCTCGGGCTGAGTTGCTCCGGCACTTTGGGTCTACAATTGGATTTGAACCAGCATCCACAGTTCCTTGCTACATGTATTTTAACTATTTATCCCGTCCGCAGAACTGGTGGGGAATGTCAACCTGCGATCCAACAATTGTTACCCGGCGGAACACCGGGACTCCGTCTTGTTCACGTGCGGCTCCCGGGGAACTCAACTGAAGCGGGAATGGTTATTCAACAATCAACCCATCCAGCAGAATGGCAGGATAACTATATCCGGAGACATTCTGCTCATTGACCCAGTAAACAGGGCCGACACAGGGATGTATAAATGCATCGTAAGCAATGGACTGAACAACGGCAGCGCGGAGACCAACCTGAAGGTTTTCTGTAAGTAGAGGGGCATTCCAAGTCTATAGATTTAGTGATAGGGCGGCCACGGTGGCGCAGCGGTAGAGTTGCTGACTTACAGGGAACGCA
Source organism: Raja brachyura (assembly GCA_963514005.1). The sequence goes on from CAUPSL010001394.1 coordinate 24,669, forward strand.
ACGCCGGAGACCCGGGTTCGATCCCGTCCACGGGTGCTGTCTGCACGGCATTTGTACGTTCTCCCCATGACCTGCTTGGGTTTTCTCGGAGATCTTCGATTTCCTCCCACACTCCAAAAACGTGCAGGTTCTCCAAAGACGTATAGGTTCGTAGGTTAATTGGCTTGGTGTATGTACAAAATTGTCCCTGGTGTGTGTGGCACAGTGTTAGTGATCGCTGGTGGGCGCTGACTTTCGGGAGGGGGGCGAAGGGCCTATTCATGTATCTCTAATGTAATATAACGTATGACAACTCTGCTACATCTTGGCAGGACAAATCAAAATAGGACGTACATGGTAAATGGTAGGGAATTGAGGAATGCTGTGGAACAGAGGGATCTAGGAATAACTGTGCAAAGTTCCCTGAAGGTGGAATCGCATGTAGATAGGGTGGTAAAGAAAGCTTTTGGTGTGCTGGCCTTTATAAATCAGAGCATTGAATATAGGAGTAGGGAAGTAATGTTAAAATTCTACAAAGGCATTGGTGAGACCAATTCTGGAGTATGGTGTACAATTCTGGTCGCCTAATTATAGGAAGGATGTCAACAAAATAGAGAGAGTACAGAGGAGATTTACTTGAATGTTGCCTGGGTTCCAGCAACTAAGTTACAGAGAAAGGTTGAACAAGTTAGGTCTTTATTCTTTGGAGCGCAGAAGGTTAAGGGGGGACTTGATTGAGGTCTTTAAAATGATGAAAGGGATAGACAGAGTTGACGTGGATAAGCTTTTCCCATTGAGGGTAGGGAAGATTCAAACAAGAGGGTATGACATGAGAATTAAGGGACAGAAGAGGTTAGGGTTAGAGGCATCTCAGAGCTAAATGGCCGACCCCTTATTCTTAAACTGTGTGACCCCTGTTTCTGGACGCCCCCAACATGAAGAACATTTTTCATGCATCTAGCCTGTCCAAACGCTTAAACATTTTATTTGTTTCTCTACTATCCTCTCTCCTCCATCTAAGTTCAAGTGACTACAAGCCCAGTCGACCCATTCGTTCCTCATTTGTCTGTCCCGCCATCCTGGGAATTAACCTGGTGATTCTGATACTGTTTCTGTGTTTGCGTTTTCGTTAGCCGCCGCTGTTCCAGAGACCAGGTCCGGTCTCACTCCTGGCGCCGTCGCTGGCATCGTTGTCGGCCTGATTGCTGCCGGTTTGATCGGCGGAGTCGGCGGTTGGCTGATCGCCAGGAAGACAAGCGGGTAAATGCTTGTGGCGCAGAATTTTTACCTTTGACCTTTGATATTGGCCAGGGAAATCTTTCCAAACTGACCTTAAAATCCGAGGCAGATACAATGCTGGATAAAGCAGCGGGAGAGGCAGCATCTATGGAACGAAGGAATTGGTGCCGTTTCGGGTCGAGACCCTTCTTCAGACTGTTAGGGGGAGGGCGGAAAGAATAAAGGAAGAGGCGCAGACAGTAGTTTGTGGGAGCGCTGCGAAAGGGAGGGGAAGGAGGGAGAAATGAACGACTACCTGAAATTGGAGTAGTCAAAGTTCATACCGCTGGGGTGCAAAGTACCCAAGCGAAATATGAGGCGCTGCTCCTCCAATTTGCGGTCGGACTCACTCTGGCCATGGGGGAGGCCCAGGACAGATTGGCCGGATCCGGAAATCCGCGGGTACAAGGGCGTTGGAGAGCTCCCTTTGCAAACTGCACCAATTGGGGAGGTAATGCAATATAGAATGGTGTGTGTGTGTGAGGGGGGTGGAGGAGGGGGGGGGGGGGGGGGGTTGCGCTTGGGGAGTCTGTCATGTGCAAAAGTTATAGAATGATTGAGTGATGCAGCGGGGATACAGGCCCTTCGGCCCAACTTGCCCATACCGGCAAGATGTTCCAGCCACACTAGTTCCACCTGTTCGAGTTTGGTCAATATACCTCCAAACCGGTCCTACACATATACCTGTCCAATTCTTGGGATAGTCCCTGCCTCAACCACCGTTTCTCGTAGCTTGTTTATACACCCATCACCCTTTGTATTCCTCTCACGATTTTATACACCTATACGAGATCATATGAATAGAGTTGCTGCGTCACAGCGCCAGAGACTCGGGTTCGATCCCGACTACGGGCGCTGTCTGTACGGACTTTGTACGTGATCCCCGTGACCTGCGTGGGTTGTCACCAAGATCTCCGGTTTTCCCCCACACACCAAATAGTGCAGGTTTGTAGGTTAAACGCCTTGGTATAATTGTAAATTGCCCCGAGTCTGTGTAGGATAGTGTTAGTGTGCGTGGAATGCTGGTCGGCGTGGTCTCGGCGGGCCGAAGGGCCTGTTTCCGCGCTGTCTGTCTACAACTGAACTGAACTATAAGTTGATGTTGTTTCCTGTATATATTTATATAGGCCGAAAGCCGAACCCGGGACGAAATACGACGCGAACAGGAGTCCAAGAGGACAGAGTGAGTGAATTCTGAGTGAACCCCAGAATTAAAGGATGTTCCTTTAGGAAGGAGACGAGGAGGAATTTCCTCAGTCAGAGGGTGGTGAATCTGTGGGATTCTTTGCCACAGAAGACTGTGGAGGCCACAAGTCAGTGGATATTTTTAAGGAAGAGGCAGATATATTCTTGATTAATACGGGTGTCGGGGCTATGGGGAGAAGGCAGGAGAACGGGGTTTGGAGGGAGATATAGATCAGCCATGATTGAATGGCAGAGTAGACTAGATGGGACGAATGGACTCATTCTGCTTCTATCACTCATGAAGTTATGACCTTTAGATTCCCAACTGCCCTGTCGGTGAGTGGATGGAAAGTGCCTGTATTAGTTGGATTTGATTTGATGAACTCGATATCACACCGGCGCCCAGTGTAGATATTTACATTTAAAGCGGTGGTTATTAACGCAGATACTTGAGCTGTTCGTTAAAGTAGTTGAACTTTAGACGCAGATAGAAACATAGAAACATAGAAAAATAGGTGCAGAAGTAGGCCATTCGGCCCTTCGAGCCTGCACCGCCATTCAATGTGATCATGGCTGATCATCCAACTCAGTATCCCGTACCTGACTTCTCTCCATACCCCCTGATCCCTTTAGCCACAAGTGCCACATCTAACGCCCTCTTAAATATAGCCAATGAACTGGCCTCAACTACCTTCTGTGGCAACGAATTCCAGAGACTCACCACTCTCTGTGTAAAGAATGTTTTCCTCATCTCGGTCCTAAAGGAATTCCCCCTTATCCTTAGACTGTGACCCCTTGTTCTGGACTCCCCCAACATCGGGAACAATCTTCCAGCATCTAGCTTGTCCAACCCCTTAAGAATTTTGTAAGTTTCTATAAGATCCCCCCTCAATCTTCTAAATTCCAGCGAGTACAAGCCGAGTCTATCCAATCTTTCCTCATATGAAAGTCCTGCCATCCCAGAAATCAGTCTGGTGAATCTTCTCTGTACCCCCTCTATGGCAAGGATGTCTTTCCTCAGATTTGGAGACCAAAACTGTACGCAATACTCCAGGTGTGGCCTCACCAAAACCCTGTACAACTGCAGTAGAACCTCCCTGCTCCTATACTCAAATCCTTTCGCTATGAATGCTAACATACCATTTGCTTTCTTCACTGCCTGCTGCACCTGCATGCCTACTTTCAATGACTGGTGTACCATGCCATCCAGGTCTCGTTGCATCTCCCCTTTTCCTAATCTGCCACCATTCAGATAATAGTCTACCCTCATGTTTTTGCCACCAAAGTGGATAACCTCACATTTATCCACATTATACTGCATCTGCCATGCATCTGCCCATTCACTCAGCCTATCCAAATCACATTGCAGCCTCCAAGCATCCTCCTCACACCTAACTATACCCCCCAAGATACTTGAGCTGTTCGTTAAAGTAGTTGAACTTTAGACACAAGGAACTGTGTGGAATTATGCAAGACGTGCTGGAGTAACTCAGCGGGTCAGGCAGCATCTCTGTGGAGAACGTGGACAGGTACAAAGTGCTGGAGTAACTCACCGGGTCGGGCAGCATCTCTGTGGAGAACGTGGACAGGTACAAAGTGCTGGAGTAACTCAGCGGGTCAGGCAGCATCTCTGGAGAACGCGGTTAGGTGACGCTTCGGGTAGGGACCCATCCTCGGAACTCATCAAGTTAACCTGTGAGCGGGGAATGGAAATATCTGCTGATGAAATGTGAAGTCCGCGTTATATAACTTTCATCTGATCTCAGTTACTAGTCCTGTTTTCACGGGATAATGGGTCCATTACCAGGGAGGGAATTGGAGGCACTTCACAGCTAATACAGTGGGAACGGGCCGAATATTCTTCTCTTGGGCTGGACAAATGACTCTGGTGCCCTTAACGTCGTGACTAAACGCGTTGTTATGTTCTGCAGCTTCCTCGGCCACAGATGCCGGGAACGGACTGGAAAACTATGAAAATCTCCCGGGTAATAAACAGGTTGGTACCTGATTTTCTTTCATGAGATGAGTTTGTTCTTTTGTAAAAGTGACAGTGGGGTTGTGGAACCGTGCTTGGAATTGTCCTCGTAACATTAATGTACTCGGGACACCAGGCTTCCTTCTCTGACTCGTCTGTGAGACACCTTCAACTTTCTCACGAACTGGTGGCGAATCTATGAAATCCATTGCCACAGAAGGCTGTAGAGTCAAGAGTCACGGGTGCTTTATTGTCATGTATCCCAGATATCACAATGGGATTCTTGCTTGCAACAGCACAACAGAATATGTAAACATAGTATATAACTGGAGAAAAAATGTTAAGTGCGTATATATACACATGCACATAGTATACTTGTCATGTACATCAATGATCTGGATGATGGGGTGGAAAATTGGAAAAGTAAGTATGCAGATGACACTAAGATAGGTGGCGATGTTGATAATGAAGTAGATTTTCAAAGTCTAGAGAGAGATTTAGGCCATTTGGAAGAGTGGGCTGAAAGATGGCAGATGGAGTTCAATGCTGATAAGTGTGAGGTGCTACATCTTGGCAGGACAAATCAAAATAGGACGTACATGGTAAATGGTAGGGAATTGAGGAAAGCTGTGGAACAGAGGGATCTAGGAATAACTGTGCATAGTTCCCTGAAGGTGGAATCGCATGTGGATAGGGTGGTAAAGAAAGCTTTTGGTGTGCTGGTCTTTCTAAATCAGAGAATTGAATATAGGTGTAGGGAAGTAATGTTAAAATTGTACAAGGCATTGGTGAGACCAATTCTGGAGTATGGTGTACAATTTTGGTCGCCTAATTATAGGAAGGATGTCAGCAAAATAGAGAGAGTACAGAGATTTACTAGAATGTTGCCTGGGTTCCAGCAACTAAGTTACAGAGAAAGGTTGAACAAGTTAGGTCTTTATTCTTTGGAGCGCAGAAGGTTAAGGGGGGACTTGATTGAGGTCTTTAAAATGATGAAAGGGATAGACAGAGTTGACGTGGATAAGCTTTTCCCATTGAGGGTAGGGAAGATTCAAACAACAGGGCATGACATGAGAATTAAGGGACAGAAGTTTAGGGGTAACATGAGGGGGAACTTCTTTACTCAGAGAGTGGTGGCTGTGTGGAATGATCTTCCTGCAGAAGTGGTGGAGGCAGGATCGATTTTAACATTTAAAAGTAAAGTGGATAGGTATATGGACGGGAAGGGAATGGAGGGATATGGTCTGAGTGCAGGTAGATGGGACTAGGGGAAAATAAATGGTCGGCACGGACTGGAAGGGCCGAGAGGGCCTGTTTCCGTGCTGGAATTGCTATATGGTTATTTGGTTACACAATAAATCAACAAATATAGTGCAATAATAAAAATATATTCTATTGTAGTTCAGAGCTTATTTGTTGTCGTGTTTAATAGCCAGATGGCTGTAGGGAAGAATCTGCTCCTGAACCTGGACGCTACAGTTTTCAGGCTCCAGTACCTTCTTCCCTGTAGCAGAGGTAAAATGAGTGTGCGGCCAGGGTTGGTGTGGGTCCGTGATGATGGTGGCTGCCTTTTTGAGTCAACGACTTATTTGGATCGCTTCGATGGCGGGGAGGTCGGAGCCGGTGATGGACTGGGCAGTGGACACAACTTTTTGCAGTCTTTCCCGCTCCTGGATGTTCAAGTCAACGTGTGTTCTAAAGGCAGAGATAAGTAGATTCTTGATTAGTGCGGGTGTCAGGGGTTATGGGGAGAAGGCAGGAGAATGGGGTTAGGAGGGAGCGATAGATCAGCCGGGATTGAATGGTAGAATACTCGATGGGCTGAATGGCCTAACCCTGTTTCTTTGGCTTATGATCTGACGAAGGGCTGGTGTCGCCATGAAGAAACACATTCTTGAAATGCACGGAATTACTCTGAACAGAGCGCCCTAGATAGTCAATACCGTGGTAACAGGCCCTTCGGCCCAACTTGCACACAACGACCAACATGTCCCATCTACACGACACAATTACCACCGTTTGTCCCATATCTCTCCAAACCTGTCCTATCCATGTACCAGTCTAGCTGTTTCTTAAATGTTGGGATAATCTCAGCCTCATTTACCTCCTCATGCAGCTCGTTCCACACACCCACCACCCTCTGTGGATTAGATGGGGGAATTTTGGCCAGCATGGACGAGTAGGGCCGAAGGTCCTGTCTCCGTGCTGCGCGGCTCCCGGAATATCAAAGACAATTCAGATGGCGGATAGATACAAACAGCTGGAGTAACTCAGCGGGACAGGCAGCACCTCTGGAGAGAAGGAATGGGTGACGTTTCGTGTCGAGACCCTTCTTCAGACTGATGTCAGGGGAGGGGACGGGACAGAGATAGTCCCCCTCCGCCGTCTGAAGGAAGGTCTCGACCCGAAACGTCACCATTTCCTACTCTCCATAGATGCCGCATGTCCGGCTGAAGTAGTCCAACTTTTAGTGTCTATCTTCGGTTTAAACCAACATCTGCAGTTCATTCCTGCACGTAATTCAGACGGTATTGTGTTTAATATTGCAGAGTATTACCCACGCGCCAGCTGGAGATTCCACCTATATGGTAAGATTATTATTTTTGTTGATTCCTTTTGAGATTAGTATACAGACTTAAAGCATACGGCATTGGGGGTTCAGTATTTATGTGGATAGAGAACTGGCTGGCCAACAGGAAGCAAAGAGTAGGAGTAAACGGGTCCTTTTCACAATGGCAGGCAGTGACTAGTGGGGTACCGCAAGGCTCAGTGCTGGGACCCCAGCTATTTACAATATATATTAATGATCTGGATGAGGGAATTGAAGACAATATCTCCAAGTTTGAGGATGACACTAAGCTGGGGGCAGTGTTAGCTGTGAGGAGGATGCTAGGAGGCTGCAAGGTGACTTGGATAGGCTGGGTGAGTGGGCAAATGTTTGGCAGATGCAGTATAATGTGGATAAATGTGAGGTTATCCACTTTGGTGGCAAAAACAGGAAAGTAGACTATTATCTAACTGGTGGCCGATTAGGAAAAGGGGAGATGCAGCGAGACCTGGGTGTCATGGTACACCAGTCATAGAAAGTAGGCATGCAGGTGCAGCAGGCAGTGAAGAAAGCGAATGGTATTGTAGCTTTCATAGCAAAAGGATTTCAGTATAGGAGCAGGGAGGTTCTACTTCAGTTGTACAGGGTCTTGGTGAGACCACACCTGGAGTATTGCGTACAGTTGTGGTCTGCAAATCTGAGGAAGGACATTATTGCCATAGAGGGGGTGCACAGAAGGTTCACCAGACTGATTCCTGGGATGTCAGGACTGTCTTATGAAGAAAGACTAGATATCCTCGGTTTATACTCTCTAGAATTTAGGAGATTGAGAGGGGATCTTGTAGAAACTTACAAAATTCTTAAGGGGTTGTACAGGTAGATGCAGGAAGATTGTTCCCGATGTTGGGGAGGTCCGGGACAAGGGGTCACAGCTTAAGGATAAGGGGGAAATCCGTTGAGACCGAGATGAGAAGGACTTTTTTCACACAGAGAGTGGTGTGTCTTTGGAACTCTCTGCCACAGAGGGTAGTTGAGGCCAGTTCATTGGCTATATTTAAGAGGGAGTTAGATGTGGCCCTTGTGGCTAAAGGGATCAGGGGGTATGGAGAGAAGGCAGGTACGGGATACTGAGTTGGATGATCAGCCATGATCATATTGAATGGCGGTGCAAGCTCGAAGGGCCGAATGGCCTGCTCCTGCACCTAATTTCTATGTTTCTATGAAGTAAATGATCCAGGTGGAAGGCGGCTCGGTGGCGCAGCGGGTAGTGTTGCGGCCTCACAGCGCCAGAGACCCGGGTTCGATCCGAACTGTGTAAGAAGGAGCTGCAGATGCTGGTTTAAACCAAAGATAGACGTAAAATGCTGAAGAAAGGTCTCGCCCCGAAATATCACCCATTTTTCTCTCCAGAGGTGCTGCCTGTCTCCCTGAGTTAATCCAGCACTTCGTGTCTGGCTTCGATCCCGCCGACACGTGGTTGTCTGTACGGAGTTTGTGCGTTCTCCCCTTGACGCGCGAGGGTTTTCTCCGGGTGCTCCGGTTTCCTCCCACACTCCTAAGACGTACTGGTGTGTAGGGCGGTTGCCTTGGTAAAAATAATGTACATTGTCCCTAGTTTGTGCTTGGTAGTGTTTGGTGTGAGGGGATCGCTGGCCGGCTAGTACTCGATGGGCCGAAAGGCCTGTTTCCACCCTGTGTTTTCCAACTAAACTAAACTACATTTCACCAAGTTGAGATAGATTCGCGAGTAAGGCCGACCGCCCACGTGCCACCACCGCCATCAGAAGTGACAAGCGACTGTGTGCCCCCGCGTCCATCTTCCCCCGAAATCCGAGAGTCCTTCCATTCCTGGTCGTCTCCAATTGTTGACCAAACCGAAGATGCCCTCTAGCGTAGGTAGAAATAAATGCTGGAGAAACTCAGCGGGTCAGGCAACATGAATGAAGCGAAGGAATTGTTGACGTTTCGGGTCGAGACCCTTCTTTAGGCTGATGTGGAGGAGGTGGTGGAGGCAAGAAGAAAGGAAGAGGCGGAGACAGTGGGCTGTGGGAGAGCTGGGAAGGGTTGGCGAAAGGAGGGAGAAAGCAGGGACTACCTGAAATTGGGGAAGTCAATGTTCATACCGCTGCAGTGTAAACTACCCAAGCGAAATATGTGGTGATGTTCCTCTAATTTTCGGTGGGACTCACTCTGACCATGGAGGAGACCCAGGACAGAAAGGTCGGATTGGGATTGGGAAAGGAAGGGGGAGTTGAAGTGCTGAGCCACCAGGAGATCAGGTTGGTTAATGAGAACCGCGCGGAGGTGTTGGGCGAAGCGATCGCCAAGCATACGCCCGATGTAGGGGAGTTGACACCTAGAGCAGCGGATGCAATGGATGAGGCTGGATGAGGTGCAGATGAACCTCTGCCGCACCTGGAGAGACTGCTTGGGTCCTTGAGTGGAGTCAAGGGGTGAGGAAAAGGCACAAGCGTGGCATTTCCTGCGGTTGTAAGGGAACGTGTCAGGGGAGGGGGGCCGTTTGGTTGGGAAGGGACGAATTGACCAGTGAGTTACAGAGGGAACGGTCTCTGCGGAAAGCCGCAAGGGGAGTAGATGGGAAGATGTGGCCAGTGGTGGAATCCCGTTGGAGGTGGCGAAAATGTCGGAGGATAATTTGTTGTATTTGACGGCTGGTAGGGTGGAAGGTGAGGGAACTTGTTACGACAGAGGGGATCAGGAGTGAGAGCAGTTTGACTAAACCGAAGACGCCCTCTAGTGTAATTCATTTGCCCTGCACCATAGTCTTGGCCTTCTCCATATTTTGTTTGTAATGATTTGTCCATTTCCAACAGGGACTGAAGCTGGATGATCGATCGGTTTACAGTGACCTACACAGGTAGCCGGCCCGACCCATTGATCAGCACGTTGTTTCAACAAGGATCACAATTTATCAAGTTCACAAGTTTTCGGAGTAGAATTAGCACCATTCGGCCCATCGACTCCACTCCGTCATTCAATCATGGCTGATCTCTGCTTCCCAATCCCTTTTTCCTGCCTTCTCACCGTCACCCTTGACACCCGTTCTAATCAAGAATTCTTCTGTCTCTACCTTAAAAAATATCCACTGACTTGGCCTCCACAACCGCCTGTGCCAATGTGTTCCACGGATTAAATTCTCTCAGGAGACGTGTCAATGTTTTTCTTAATTCCCGGGGCTCCAGAACCAGGGTTCACAGTTTTAGACGAAGGGGTAGGCCAGTTATGACTGAGATGAGGACAAACCTTTTCACCAAGAGAGCTTTGAATCTGTGGATTTCACTGCCACAGAAGGCAGTGGAAGCCAATTAAATGGATGTTTTCAAGAGAGTTAGATTTGGCTCTTAGGGCTAAAAGAATCAAGGGATATTGGAAAAAAAGCAGGAACGGGGTGCTGGTTTAGGATAATCAGCCATGATCATATTGAATGGTGGTGATGGCTCGAACGGCCGAACGGCCTCCTCCTGCACCTGTTTTTCTATATTTCTGTGAAATGAGTCGCACCGGCCGGTCACAGCTTGTGGCCATTCACACGCCACCCCGTGGGTAGTAGTTGCCACTCCCAGAGCAGAGATGTACTATGGAGTCACACAGAGAGTTATGAACCTGTGATATTCACTGCCACAGAAGGCAGTGGAAGCCAATTAACTGGAAGTTTTCAAGAGAGAGTAAGATTTAGCAATTAGAGCTAAAGGAATCAAGGGACACGGGGAGACAGCAGGAATGGGGTACTGATTTTGGATGATCAGTCATGATCATATTGAATGGCGGTGCTGACTCGAAGGGCCGAACCAAAGATCCTATAGCGGAGCAAGATAGACCACTCCTGCTAAATGCAATGGGCTGACGTGTAGCGCGCACCGGAGAAGAACCTGGGCCTTTTTTCGTCCGTTTCAGTAACCCGACTCGACTTTGTAAATCCCTCTCGCAGTGTAATCAGCGTTGCAGGGGAACAGTTTGTGTGTGTGATACGGGGTAAGATTCATCATTCTGTTCATTTATAATTCTGTTAAATTTTGTTAAAGATTATTATATTAACAAATTATGATTCTGTTCATTGTCTTTTTTATGATTTTTAAAAACGTTTCTTTTCAAATGGCTCATGTGCTGTGGTTGAGTTGATTTTTGTATTACATTTGCACTCTGTAATTCATCTAATCACACTGTTCACAACTGCGGTATTTGGAAAAAAATAGCAATATGAAGATTCCAGTTGCTCTATTCTTCGAATGTTCCTTAATGTTCCTTAATCATTTATTATATTATAACATCATATAACAATTCCAGCACGGAAACAGGCCCTCTCGGCCCTTCCAGTCCGTGCCGACCATTCATTTTCCCCTAGTCCCATCTACCTGCACTCAGACCATACCCCTCCATTCCCTTCCCGTCCAGTAAAGAATTTGCACTAGAAAATGACGAAAGTTCAGGACATGAAAAGCTACAACATTCCACCACACGAAGAGCGACACACATATAGCATTCGAAAAGCGGCGAAAATTCAGTATGCAAAATGTGATGAGAATTCCGTGCGCATAAAGTGAAGAGAATACGGCACATGACAAGCAACAAATATTCAGGACACGGAAAGTGATGAAAATTCAAAACGGGAAAAACGACGTGAATTAAGGACGCGAAAAGCGACAAAAATTGAGCACGTGAAAAGCGATAAAAATTCAGCGCACAAAAAACGACAAACCTTCAGGACTCGTAAAGCGACGAAAATTCAGCACGCGAAATGCGACAAAAAATCAGCATGCGAAATGCAATTAAAATTGAGCATGCTGGAATTCAAAACGCAAATAAGCGACCTAAATGCAGGATTCAAAATGCGACAAATTTACAGGACAAATAAAGCGACAAAACTTCAGCACACGAAGAGGGACGAAAATTCAAGCACGTGAAAAGCGACGAGAGTTCAGCACGCGAAAATTGACGAGAATTCAGCACGTACAATGCGACGAAATTTCAGCACCAGAAAAGCAACGAAAAATTCAACACACGTAAACGACGAAAATTGAGCACAAGGAACGTGACGACGCAAAAAGGGAAGCAAAATTCAAAACACCAAAGGCAACATGAATTCAGGACACTAGAAGCGACAAAATTACATGAGGCATAATGCTGGCTCGACGGCTACATATAGGGGAGGGTGCCTAGAAATGGGGGGGGGGGGGGGGGGGGGGGGAGTTAGGGAAGGGCACCTGTAAATGTGGATTTAGGGTAGGGCATGTAAATGGGAAGGGGATTTAGGGGAGGGCACCTTCAAATGGTGCTTTAGGAGGGCACCTGTAAATGGTGAATTAGGGGAGGGCACCTTTAAATGGTGCAGTAGCGAGGGCATCTGTAATTTTAGGGTAGATTTAAGGGAGAGCACCTGCAAAAGATCAATATAATATGAGCAACAACAACTGGAGCTTTACAACAACAACTGGTGTGTTGTTACACCAATCCACGGAACAGTCTCATATCATTCTTTCCCCCTCACTAATTTATTCTCATTCTTGCCACAGAGGGGGTACAGACAAGATTCACCAGAATGATTCCTGGGATGTCAGGACTTTCATATGAAGAAAGACTGGATAGACTCGGCTTGTACTCGCTGGAATTTAGAAGATTGAGGGGGGACCTTATAGAAACTTACAAAATTCTTAAGGGGTTGGACAGGCTAGATTGTTCCCGATGGCAGGAAGATTGTTCCCGATGTTGGGGAGGTCCAGGACAAGGGGTCACACAGTTTAAGGATAAGGGGGACCGAGATGAGAAAAAAAAATTTCACACAGAGAGTGGGAAGTCTTTTCGGACCGAGATGAGAAAAGCATTTTTCACACAGAGAGTGGTGAATCTGTGGAATTCTCTGCCACAGAGGGTAGTTGAGGCCAGGTCATTGGCTATATTTAAGAGGGAGTTAGATGTGGCCCTTGTGGCTAAAGGGATCAGGGGGTATGGAGAGAAGGCAAGTACGGGATACTGTTGAATAATCAGCCGTGATCATAATGAATGGCAGTGCAGGCTCTAGGGGCCGAACGGCCTACTCCTGCACCTATTTTCCATGTTTAATCAGCCATGATCGTAATGAATGGCAGTGCAGGCTCTAGGGGCCGAATGGCCTACTCCTGCACCTATTTTCCATGTTTCTATGTACCGAGGTACAGTGAAAAGCTAGTGTCGCGTGCTAACCAGTTAGCTGAAAGACAAAACATGATCACAATGAACCAGCTAGATGGCAACATCCTGTATAACTAGGTGGCTAGCTAGAGTGATCTACGTACTGGATAGCGAGGTAGATAGCAAGACTGAGCTACATACTGGATAGCGAGGTAGTTAGCTAGAGTGAGCTACATACTGGATAGCTAGGTAGTTAGCAAGACTGAGCTAAATACTGGATAGCGAGGTAGTTAGCTAGAGTGAGCTACATACTGGATAGCTAGGTAGTTAGCAAGACTGAGCTAAATACTGGATAGCGAGGTAGTTAGCTAGACTGAGCTACATACTGGATAGCTAGGTAGTTAGCAAGACTGAGCTAAATACTGGATAGCGAGGTAGTTAGCTAGACTGAGCTACATACTGGATAGCTAGGTAGTTAGCAAGACTGAGCTAAATACTGGATAGCGAGGTAGTTAGCTAGAGTGATCTGCACACTGGATAGCTAGGTAGCTAAACCTCTGTCTCATGGTCCGAGTTCATTCCCAGACCTCTCCTGAGTTTGCCCTGATTCGGACACGAAGATTTGCGGTAATGGCCACTCGTCGGTACTCGGGGGTCTTGTGTGCATTTTTCATCATGTTGACAAATCTTCACGAGTCTTCCCGTGCTTACCTGCCGTTAGCGCTAAGAGACGTCCACGAGCTCCGAGGCACCCGCTACGTTCATTCTCCACGAGTTTGATTTTTTTTTAAACTCGGGAGAGCTCTTGGGATAAACTCGCACCGTGGGACAGGGCAAGCTAGATAGATAGCTAGGATGAGCAACATACTGGACAGCAATGTAGCAAGGGTGCACAAAAGGCTGGAGAAACTCAGCGGGTGCAGCAGCATCTAAGGAGCGAAGGAGATGGGCGACGTTTCGTGTCGAGACCCTTCCTCAGACTGGTCAGGGATCAGGGAAACGAGAGATATAGACGGTGATGTGGAGAGATAAAGAACAATGAATGAAAGAATGAATTTTCTCAATTATGTTAACCCTGGCTGTCTCCTCCCCTTCCCACCTCTCCCTCAGCCCTCGGGGCCTGACATTCCCTCTCTCTCTATCTCTCCCCCACCCAAGTCGCACTGGCTTCTCATTTTCACACTTCAAACTAGAGAGAGTACAGAGATTTACTAGAATGTTGCCTGGGTTCCAGCAACTAAGTTACAGGGAAAGGTTGAACAAGTTGGGTATTTATTCTTTGGAGCGCAGAAGGTTAAGGGGGGACATGATTGAGGTCTTTAAAATGATGAAAGGGATAGACAGAGTTGACATGGATAAACTTTTCCCATTGAGGGTGGGAAAGTTTCAAACAAGAGGGCATGACATGAGAATTAAGGGACAGAAGTTTAGGGGTAACATGAGGGGGAACTTCTTTACTCAGAGAGTGGTGGCTGTGTGGAATGATCTTCCAGCAGAAGTGGTGGAGGCAGGATCGATTTTAACATTTAAAAGTAAAGTGGATAGGTATATGGACGGGAAGGGAATGGAGGGGTATGGTCTGAGTGCAGGTAGATGGGACTAGGGGAAATAGTCCCATCTGGATCCCCCCCCCCCCCCCTTATTCCTAGGCACCCTCCCCTATATGTAGCCATCTAGCTAGCTATCCAGTTTGTAGCTCATTCTAGCGAGTTAGGAAGAACTGGGCCTCATATTTCGCTTGGGCCGCTTATACCCCAGCGGTATGAACATTGACTTCTCTATCTTCAACTAACCCTTGCTTTCCCTCTCTCTGTTCCCCCCCTCACTTTATTGTGGGGGGAAATTCCTGTTTGTATCACTTCCTTCTTTAACAGCTAGGTAGAAAGCTAGACTGAGGCTACATACTGGAAAACTCGCTAGAATGAGCTACAAACTGGATAGCAAGCTAGATGGCTACATATAGGGGAGGGTGCCTAGAAATAGGGGGGGGGGGGGGGTGGGTTAGGGACAGGCACCCGTAAATTTGGATTTAGGGTAGGGCATGTAAATAGGAGGGGAATTTAGGGGAGGGCACCTTTAAATGGCGAATTAGGAAGGCATCTGTAACTGGTGAATTAGGGGAGGGCACCTTCAAATGGTTCAATAGGGAGAGCATCTGTAAATGTAGGGTGGATTTAGGGCCTGTAAAGGGGCAATATAGGGGGCGCCGTCCTGTATGTGTATGGCTGCCCAGCCTGCAGGGATCCGTTTATTACACTCCTTTTGTTAATTTTTACAGAGTTAAAATGTTTTTGTTTTTGGAGCTCTAGTCTTTTTTATGTGGGGGGGGGTGGGGGGGGGGGGGGGGGGGACTGTTTTCAGGGTCCCTACCCGGCTTTTCTCTGGGCTGCACCTTCGACCCATCCTCGCGGCCTACCTGCGGGCCTGGAGCGGCGTTTCCTGAGGGGACCGGCCATCTAACTCCCTCTTAAATATAGCCAATGAACTGGCCTCAACTGCCTTCTGTGGCAGAGACTTCTCACCTGAGACTCACCACTCTCTGTGTGAAAAATGTTTTCCTCATCTCTGTCCGAAAATTTCCCCCTTATCCTTAAAATGTGACCCCTTGTTCTGGACTTCCCCAACATCGGGAACAATCTTCCTGCATCTAGCCTGTCCAACCCCTTAAGAATTGTGTACGTTTCTATAAGATCCCCTCTCAATCTTCTAAATTCTAGCGAGTACAAGCCGAGTCTATCCAGTCTTTCCTCATATGAAAGTCCTGACATCCCAGGAATCAGTCTGGTGAATCTTCTGTGTACCCCCTCTATGGCAAGAATGTATTTCCTCAGATTTGGAGACCAAAACTGTACGCAATACTCCAGGTGTGTCTCACCATTGAACAATGAAAATCTTTCTTTACGTAGCACCACAGAACATAGTAGGCATTGACTACAATTTTACTTCGGAGTCACGTGAGTGACTACGTGAAGACCCCGCCAGCACGCATGCGCGACATATCGTCGTTCGCATGCGGAAGCGACAGTCGGGAGGAGCGGGGCTCCTCCGGCGATGGAACGGTAAGACTCACCAGAGTGGTGAGCGCGGCGAGAGTAACGGCAAGAGCTGCTGCTATAGAGCGCAGCCAGCAGCGTGCCGTTTTTTCTCCGAGCTGCAGGTGCTACCTGCAGCTCCCGAATTCAGCCCGGGAGGAGCGGTAAAACCACCCGTTCGTTTCTCGAGCTGCAGGTGCTACCTGCAGCTCTCGAATTCAGCCCGGGAGGGCTGCTGGTTCGCCATGGACAGGCGGTAAATCCACCCGAATCTTTCCCCGAGCTGCAGGTGCTACCTGCAGCTCCCGACTTCCGCCCGGGAGGGCGGTTGGTTCGCCACGGACAGGCGGTAAATCCACCGGGACTGGTTCGCCACGGACAGGCGGTAAATCCACCCGGAAGCCGATCGGGACTGTCGACTCAGCTGGGTCCAGTCCCGAGGACACCCCGTTCGCTGCAGCAACGGAGGTCGTCTTACCCGCATGGAGCGGATGGTGGAGCAATTGCTCCAGCGTGACCTGCTTTAGCAGGGGCAGGGTCACAGTGGGCCTCTTCGCAGGCCCACGGCAGGATCCTATTATGGACTGCCTAAATGTCTCACCCTCTTCGGAGGGGAGCATTGGGGGTCAGAACTGGGCTGACCCGAAGAGGGGGAGTTGGCTGAACAAACCAACAGTGTCAGGGGTGCAGTGAAGAGTTCTGGATATGGTAAGTAACATGCAGTTCCTTCTAAAAAGGTTACCTATCCACCCTAAGCTGGCAGCTAGTTTAATTATATGACTACAAACCAGCTTCAGGAGCAGCCATCTATGCTATAGCTGATAAGTACTTTGCTCCTGATAATTGTACTCGCTATTGTTCCCGCGGTAAATACCCTATTTGGGGGATCATGAGCCCTACGATTAGAGGGCAAGGAGTCAAACTTCAGAGGATCCTGAAGCTTTTGACCGCCGGTATTTCGGCAGTGCCAGTACTGCGGTGGGTATAGAGCTACCGGTAGGAAAAGGATGCTCTGGCCTTACTGTGAACACAGTTGAAAATAACTACAGGAAGAGCAATTCACCCCAAATTGCGGGGTTATGCAAACCAGGTACGCTCAACCACCATATCTGCTGTGCGGAGCTCCCCAAACAGGTGAAAGACCTGGACAAAGAGGCCATAGGGCTGATAAGGTACCCAGTACCTCCAAGCGCACTGCCAACAGCTACAGCACCCCTACACACCCAAAGCTCGAAGGCCGGCCCACCTGCACAACAGCCTTTTTAGGCCATGGCCCAGCCCGGCCTTCTTGGAAAATGCGCCACCCCTACAACGCATCAACTCAAACAGAAGAAATAACGGTGGTATTGGACACTACGCCGGCAATACCTTGGAGGTAGGTGGGTCTGCCTCCCCCAGGAACATCATATGTCTAAAATTCATCTTATGGGGGAGACCGGTTGCACTTTTACCTCTGATCCTTACATATTCGGAAGTATTCAGGGCTATAAAATTAATTCATTTACGAACTCCCTGCCCCGGTCCAGCATTCGCCTAGTCGAAAGTTATATTTTCACAAAGAAAGAACGGCGGGCCATGCTGAACTATTAAGAGGGGTTATTGAGAGAATCACAGGAGTTCGTATCTAATATATTTACCAAAAATAAAAGATGGCGGATGCCGCATAATCATAGACCTGACCGAACTGAATACTTCTGTTCAGTATGTTCATTTCAAAATGGACACAGTAGCCAGCTTATAGCTATGGGTACTACATGGCATGCATTAACCTCAAGATGCATACTATTCAGTACTAATACACAAGGATCATAGGGAATACCTTAAATTTATCTGGATGGGACAATTATGGCAATATATAGCCTTACCCAATGGGTTATCATCAGCACCCAGGCTGTTCAACAAATTACCAGCTTTGGCCTATTTAAGGAAACAAAATCATACTGTTATGGCCTATCTTGATGATATCCTCATTGTCGAGGATAATTGGAAACGGCTACATTGGCAGTTTCTAGCCATAAAACATCTCTTTCAAAAGCTGGGGTTCATCATACATCCAGATAAATCAAAGTTGGAACTCTCTACTACCATGGATTACTTGGGGTTCACCATTGACTCGGTGCAAATGTCTACCACCTTACCACCGAACAAGGTGGTGGACTTGGTAGAAGCTTGCAGAAGCCTTACTGGCATCAGGGATCCATCCATACGGTAGGTGGCCATGGTATTGGGAAGATAGTGGCTGCTTTCCCGCAGTGCAATTCGGACCACTACATTATCAAAACCTACAAAGAGCTAAAATTATAGCTCTCAAAAGTCATACCATTTCAACAGGCCTATGAAGTTATTAGAAAAGGCAAGAGTTGAATTAAATTGGTGGATGGGAAATGCTCAATTCTGTTCCAAATCCATCACTATCATAAATCCCTCGGTTACATTACAGACTGATGCCAGTGTTAAAGGTGGGGAGCAGCTAATACCACCACTGTTGTGGTGGCAGATGGAATGCACAAGATTTAACCCTGTTGGGAGCACTAGGGATTAATTATCTAGAAATACTGGAAGCATTCGTGGAACCCGGGGGCCTACTGCTTAGATATGCACCAGTTGCATGTATGGTTACAAATTATAATACCACAGTGGTGGCCTATATTAATCTTTTGTGTGGAATAAAATCGATATCATGTGATGAATTGCCTTTTTAACAACTAGCACTGGTGTCTGGATAGAGAGATTTGGATCTCAGCCAGTTACCTTTCAGGTAAACTAAATACGGTGGCGAACACCAGGTCACGCAATTCAACGACAACAATGAATGGATGTTGGATCAGGACCGGGGCCAGCAGCGATGGATGTTTCTCGCTGCATTGGGGGGATTGTTTGCTAAGCATTTCCCCCCTTCTGCCTCATCAGTCGGGTCTTACAAAAATGTAATAGACTCCGCAACTGGTATTTCGGGTTCCCGATTGGCCTACCCAACCATGGTCCCCAGCAGTACAAAGATGGCCGCAGAACACTGCTTCCGGATCCTCAAACGGCCGGGCCTGTTGGCACACCCTGTGACGGGTAAGTTATCCGTGCCATGATCGCATTAACCTATTGATGCTGTTTCTGAACAGGCCATTTCTGGACTTCGGATACTCCGACAGGACGATCAATGGGACAGCACTGACATATGTCAGCAGATGGGAGTGTTTCTTCTTCAGAACAAACACATCATATGACTCGGCCACCATCACTGGATTGCAGGAGTTCTGGCCACCCTTCTTTCCATGAAGGTTTGAGCTATAGTGCCATTAAATTTGCAGGAGTGCCCTACCTACCAACCTGGACCGAGGGGGGGATCACCTGCGTATAGGATCACACCCTCTAGTATCAATCTGATGAGGGGTGTTAATATTTTCCCCTAGACCAGATCCACTCATACATGGGACCTAGGCATAAAATTACTATGCTTCGAGGATGGACACCAATATTGGGGCGCTCTCTGGATAACTACATATTATATGGTTGTTTATGGCACTTGTAACAGCACAACGGGTCCAGTCTTATAGCTAAGGCTGCATCCACGTCAGCGGCTAGGATGATGGGAGTTCCTATGGACACATCCTTTGCTACAGCGGGTTGGAGAGTGATCGGATTGTCAGCACTTCTTTTATAACCCGTGGCCGCTCCTGAGACGTTGCGGGGAATATGTTGGGTTTCTGTTACATGATTTACCCAATGTGGGGCATATCATTTTAGGTATGACTAAATACCTTCTTTGTTTTTCAGCCAGTGTCTTGTCTGAATTACGTTCATCCTCTTATCCCAACTTTAGCGGTGTGTGAGCATGGAGCTTCCAGGGCATGAAATTCCTGGGATGTCAGGACTTTCATATGAGGAAAGATTGGATAGACTCGGTTTGTACTCGATGGAATTTAGAAGATTGAGGGGGGATCTTATAGAAACCTACAAAATTCTTAAGGGGTTGGACAAGCTAGATGCTGGAAGATTGTTCCCGATGTTGGGGGAGTCCAGAACAAGGGGTCACAGCCTAAGGATAAGGGGGAATTCCTTTAGGACCGAAATGAGGAAAACATTCTTTACACAGAGAGTGGTGAGTCTCTGGAATTCTCTGCCACAGAAGGTAGTTGAGGCCAGTTCATTGGCTATATTTAAGAGGGCGTTAGATGTGGCACTTGTGGCTAAAGGGATCAGGGGGTATGGAGAGAAGGCAGGTACGGGATACTGAGTTGGATGATCAGCCATGATCACATTGAATGGCGGTGCAGGCTCGAAGGGCCGAATGGCCTACTCCTGCACCTATTTTCTATGTTTCTATGAAATCACAGAGCTTTGAAATCTTCACGTAGTCACTCACGTGACTCCGAAGTAAAATAGTAAGATTAAACGAGAACTTACCAGTTTGAAGTTTGATCTTTATTTTATGAGGAGTTACGATGAGGGATTACGTGCCCTCCGCTCCCAACCCTCTATTATAAAGATCACCTGGTATGGAAGTTCTCTTGTTTATCTTACTATATTAGTCATTGTGACTGTATTTCTGTGATTTCACACCACTGCTTTGAAGAAATGTCGCGCATGCGTGCTGGCGGGGTCTTCACGTAATCCCTCATCGTAACTCCTCATAAAATAAAGATCAAACTTCAAACTGGTAAGTTCTCGTTTAATCTTACTATTAAACTTGGCTCGGAACTCTGAACAATAATATCCCTCCATCTGTCATTTGCACTTTATTAATTTATTAATACATGGGTGTATTTATGTATATAATTGTAGGCAATGCCTTCTATGTTCTGTTGTGCTATGCAAAGAAAGATTTTCATTGTCCTGTCAGGGACACATGACAATAAACTGTTTTGACTTTGACTTGGCCATTCAGATAGTAATCTGCCTTCCTGTTGTTGCCACCAAAGTGGATAACCGCACATTTATCCACATTAAACGGCATCTGCCATGCATCTGCCCACTCACCCAACCTGTCCAAGTCACCCTGCATTCTCATTGCATGCTCCTCACAGTTCACACTGCCACCCAGCTTTGTGCCATCTGCAAATTTGCTCACGTTACCTCTGAAGGCCAACATGCAATTAGCTTTCTTGACCGAAATAATGACAAAAACAGACATGAATTATTTTTTTAATTAAAATTTTAAAATATATATTTGTATATAACTTCATTGTAGAACAACCATTGGTTAGATGAAAGGTATTAGGTTGAGGAGGTGGCCAGCATGGGCATGTTGGGCCTCTTTCCACACTGTATCACTGACTGACTCGAGAAGTAGAATGTTTAACAAAGAACTGCAGATGCTGGAAAAATCGAAGGTAGACGGAAATGCTGGAGAAACTCAGCGGGTGAAGGAGCGAAGGAATAGGGTCAAGAGCCTTCTTCAGACGGATGTGGTGGTGGTGGGGGCGGGAAGAAGAGTGGAAGCGGCGGAGACAGTGGGCTGCGGGAGAGCTGGGAAGGGGAGGGGAAAGATGGATAAAGCAGGGACTACCTGAAATTGATGAAGTCAATGTTCATACCGCTGGGGTGCAAACTGCCCAAGCGAAATACGAGGAGCTGCTCCTCCAATATACGGTGGGACAGTTGTACAGGGCCCTAGTGAGACCACACCTGGAGTATTGTGCACAGATTTGACACCCTGTGCACCAGACTGATTCCTGGGATGTCAGGACTTTCATATGAGGAAAGATTGGATAGACTCGGCTTGTACTCGCTGGAATTTAGAAGATTGAGGGGGGATCTTATAGAAACTTACAAAATTCTTAAGGGGTTGGACAAGCTAGATGCTGGAAGATTGTTCCCGATGTTGGGGGAGTCCAGAACAAGGGGTCACAGTCTAAGGATAAGGGGGAATTCCTTTAGGACCGAGATGAGGAAAACATTCTTTGCACAGAGAGTGGTGAGTCTCTGGAATTCTCTGCCACAGAAGGTAGTTGAGGCCAGTTCATTGGCTATATTTAAGAGGGCGTTAGATGTGGCACTTGTGGCTAAAGGGATCAGGGGGTATGGAGAGAAGGCAGGTCGGGATACTGAGTTGGATGATCAGCCATGATCACATTGAATGGCGGTGCAGGCTCGAAGGGCCGAATGGCCTACTCCTGCACCTATTTTTCTATGTTTCTATTTGGTCCCCTAATTTGAGGAAGGACATTCTTGCTATTGAGAGAGTGCAGCGTAGGTTTACAAGGTAAATTCCCGGGATCATATGCTGAGAGAATGGAGCGGCTGGGCTTGTACACTCTGGAGTTCAGAAGGATGAGAGGGTATATTATTGAAACATATGAGATTATTAAGGGTTTGGACACGCTAGAGGCAGGAAACATGTTCCCGATGTTGGGGGAGTACGGAACCAGGGGCCACAGTTTAAGAATAAGGGGTTGTCCATTTAGAGCGGAGATGAGGAAACACTTTTTCTCACAGAGAGTTGTGAGTCTGTGGAATTCTCTGCCTCAGAGGGTGGTGGAAGCCGTTTCTCTAAATGCTTTCAAGAGAGAGCTAGATAGAGCTCTTAAAGACAGCGGAGTCAGGGGATATGGGGAGAAGGCAGGAACAGGGTACCGATTGTGGATGATCAGCCATGATCACATTGAATGGCGGTGCTGGCTCGAAGGGCCGAATGGCCTACATTGGCACCTGTTGTCTTTTGATTATTGACTCACTCTGGCCGTGGAATAGACAATAAACAATAGACAATAGGTGCAGGAGTGGGCCATTCGGCCCTTCGAGCCAGCCCCGCCATTCAATGTGATCATGGCTGATCTCCACAATGGGGGGGTGGGGGGAGTTGAAGTGCTGAGCCAGTTGAAGTGCTGATCAGGTTGGTTATTGCGGACTGAGGAGAAGGGACGTCAGGGATAATTAATAGGGATAATTCCAGTCAATTTTTGTGGAATTCTGGAGCTGATTTGTTTGCAGACATTCCCTGGGGGACTCAGGTTAAGCCAGCGCTCGATGATCAGAGACGGGGGGGGGGGGGGGGGGGGGGGTGAAGGCAGCTCAGAGACGGCAGTCGATGCCCCCGTTCACCCCCACCGTCTCCCCGGTGATGTAGGCCGCGTCGGGCGAGCCAGAGGAACGCCACGACTCTGGCGCACTCCTCTGCCTCTCCCAGCCGCCCCATGGCCATCCCCTTCTCCAGCTCCCGCCGGAGGCCCTCATCCTCCCACAGAGCCGAGCTGAAGTTGGTCTTGATGAAGCCCGGGGCCAGGCAGTTGACCCGGATGCGCAGCGGGGCCAGTTCCCTGGCCAGGGCCTTGGTCAGGCCCAGCAGCGCCGTCTTGCTCACCCCGTAGGCCCCGATGGGGAACGACGGGCGGTAGCCGGCCACCGAGCCGACCAGCACGATGGAGCCGCCTCCCCTCTTCTCCATGTGGGGGGCCACCAGCCCGGCCAGGAGGGCGGCCGCCTTGACGTTCACCTCCCACAGCTTGTCCCAAGCGCTCTCCGGGCAGTCCAGGATGCTGCCCACGTGCGGGTTGACTCCGGCGTTGGAGACGAGGATGTCCACTCCACTGAACAGGCGCACGGCCTCTGCCACCAGAGCCTCCCTGTCAATAGACAATAGACGCAGGAGTAGGCCATTCGGCCCTTCCAGCCAGCACCGCCATTCAATGTGGAGAATAGGCAATTGATGCAGGTGTCGGCCATTATTGCCATAGAGGGAGTGCAGCGAAGGTTCACCAGACTGATTCCTGGGATGTCAGGACTGTCTTATGAACAAAGACTGCATTGACTCGGTTTATACTCTCTAGAATTTAGGAGATTGAGAGGGGATCTTATAGAAACTTACAAGATTCTTAAGGGGTTGGACAGGCTAGATGCAGGAAGATTGTCCCCGATGTTCGGGAGGTCCAGGACAAGGGGTCACAGCTTAAGGATAAGGGGGAAATCCTTTAGGACCGAGATGAGAAGGAATTTTTTCACACAGAGAGTGGTGGGTCTCTGGAACGCTCTGCCACAGAGGGTAGTTGAGGCCAGTTCATTGGCTATATTTAAGAGGGAGTTAGATGTGGCCCTTATGGCTAAGGGGATCAGAGGGTATGGAGAGAAGGCAGGTACGGGATACTGAGTTGGATGATCAGCCATGATCATATTGAATGGCGGTGCAGGCTCGAAGGGCCGAATGGCCTACTCCTGCACCTAATTTCTATGTTTCTATGTTTCTATTCAGCCCTTCCAGCCAGCACCGCCATTCAATGTGGACAATAGGCAATAGATGCAGGTGTAGGCCATTCGGTGGGGAACATGCTGGAGTCAATCATAAAAGATGAAATAGCGGGACATTTGGATAGCAGTAACAGGATCGGATGGATTTACGAAGGTGAAATCATGTTTGACTAATCTTCTGGAATTTTCAGTAAACAGGAAGGGAGATTATTATCTAAACGGGGAAGTAGAATATTCCAGGTGTGGTCTCACCGGACCTCTTTGCTCCTGTACTCAACTCCTCTTGTTGTGAAGGCCAACATGTCATTGGCTTTCTTCACACCCTGCTGTACCTGCATGCTTACTTTCATCGGCTGATGAACAAGGACCCCCAGATCCCGTTGTACTTCCCCTTTTCCCAACTTGACGGCCCATTCGTGGAGCTCGGTTGAACCGCGGGACTGACTTACCATCGCCCAGTGCGGTCGCGGCATCTGAGGCCTGGATCACCTCGCGCAGAGGGAAACAAAGAGGGAAGAGACACAGACTTTAAGACTTTGCCTTCCACCACAGTGAGGAGGTGTTTGGTGAACTCACTGTGGTGGATGTTAAATTTGTGTTTATTGTGTGTTCTGTCATTTTTTAATTTTTTCATTTTTAATTATATGTATGACTGCAGGGAAACAGAGTTTCGTTCGGACCGAAAGGTCTGAATGACAAATAAAGAATCTAATCTAATCTAAAATCTAATTTAGGTAGTAATCTGCCTTCCTGTTGTTGCCGCCAAAGTGGACAACCTCACATTTATCCGCATTAAACTGCATCTGCCATGCATCTGCCCACTCACCCAACCTGTCTCCCATTGGCCGCCTCGCCCCCCCCCCATGATGTCACCACCCTGCCTCCCATTGGCCGCCTCACCCCTATGATGTCACCGCTCTCGTATCCAATTGGCCATTTTAGCCACATGGCGTCACCACCACCCCACCTCCCATTGGCCGTCTCTCCCACATTACGTGCCTCTCATTGGCCACCTCGCCCCCGATGACGTCACCACCACCCCACCTCCCATTGGCCGTCTCTCCCACATTACGTGCCTCTCATTGGCCACCTAGCCCCCCGATGACGTCACCACCACCCCTCCTCCCATTGGCCGCCTCGGCTCTCATTACGTCACCGCTCTCACCTCCCATTGGCTGCCTCGCCCCATGACGTCACAGCTCCTGCCTCCCATTGGCTGCGTCGCCTTCCATTGACCCTCTCGCACCCCCCCGATGACGTCACCACCACCCCACCTCCCATTGGCTGCCTCGGCTCCCATGACGTCAGCACCTTGACTCCCATTGGCCGCCTCGCCCCCATGACGTCACCACCCTGGCTCCCATTGGTCGCCTCGGCATCCATTACGTCACTGCTCTTGCCTCCCATTGGCCGCCTCGCCCCCATTACGTCACCACCATGACTCCCATTGGCCGCCTCGGCTCCCATTACGTCATCGCCCAGTGATGTCATCGCCTCGCCCCCCTCCCCCCACCCATGACGTCACCGCCGTTACCTGTCCGGCCCGCGGCCCACGTGACAGGCGACGCCCCAGGCCTCCAGCCCCTCGGCCCGCAGGCCGGCCACCGCCTCGTCCACGTGGTCCTGCCGGCGGCTGCTCACCAGCACCCGGGCTCCGAGGCGGGCCAGGCGGCGGGCGGCGGCCAGGCCGATGCCGCTGGTGGACGCGGTCAGCACGGCCACTTTGCCCGACAACATGGCTGTGTGGGGGTGGCCCGCCCGCCTGGCGATTGGTCGGCGCCGCTGTCGCTCAACCCCGTCCCGCCCCCTCGCTGACAATCACGGCCTCTCATTGGTTGGTTCCGCCTCATGTCCGCCCACAGCGTCGTTGCGCATGGACGCTGACGCTGGTTGATTGGTCGGAGCGGAAGTCAGTCACCGCCCACCTCCATATCCCGCCCACAAACGTGTGATGCAATCACGTTTCCGATCGTGGATTGGTCAACACGCATGTCAGTCACCGTTCCGTTATTATCCCGCCCGCAAACACGTCCACGCTCGTTAATTGGTCGGCCCGCATGTCAGTCACTTTGATCTCCATATCCCGCCCACAACGGCGTGACGCATTGACGTTGCCGCTCGTTCATTGCTCGGAACGGATGTTAGTCACTGCCCACCAACGCGTGACGCAATGACGTTGACGCTCGTTGAATGGTCGCACTCAATGTCAGTCACCGGCCACCTTGTGTCCCGCCATAACGCCGTGACGCAATGACGGCAGCGCTCGCCGATTGGCCAATCTGTATGTCAGTCACCGCTCAGCTCTATGTCCCGCCCCATCTGTCCTCCCATTGGTCGGTCGAAATGCGTGATGACGTCACCTCGTCGCGCATCCAAACTTTGTCGCGCGATCCTGTCCTGGATCAAGCTAGGTTGCGCGGCGCAGCCCATGTGCTCTCTGAAGGTCACGGTGCAGCCATTGTGAATGAATGAATGGGTGGATGCATGGATGCAGCAGCTTGCAATGCCGCAGGAGAGCGGCACCAGCCTGTGCAACGCTGCAAGAGTGCAATGCAATGCTTTATTTTGTGTGTGAGGACTGCAATCAATGCAATTTTGTAAAAACAATGCAATCCATAAGACCACAACTGGAGCATTTCCACATCTAACCCTCTACTTAGAAACATAATAATAATAATATTCATAATCATAATAAACCTATGTACAAAAACACAACAATACAATACAATACAATAAAATACAATCGGTTTTATTTGTCACATTGTACATAAAGTGCAAGTGAAATGAAGTGAAACACAATGCATAATTTAAAATCTAGAATAAAAAGAAAGATCAGTGTCCTACAACGATACAGTGACATCAATGTCTCCACAACAGGGATTGGTAGCGTGTAGTGCCAAACCTTATGTTTGACAAGGCCATGATAATTACAATTTTAGAGTAATTTATCCTGCAAGTAAAGTACTGACTCCTGCAGCGCCACACTACGCCTCATGGCATCATTATAGGCCACCTTTAGTCCATGCAAACTTGTCTTTCCATAGTTTGACTGCAGAACATTACGGAGAGTCGGTTTGTCAAGGAGGACTCTCTACAACTTCTACAGGCACACAGTAGACACACGATGCATGCTGACCGGTTGCATCGTGGCTTGGTTCGGAAACTTGAGCGCACAGGAGTGGAAAAGAGTACAAAAACTAGTAAACACTGTCCTGTCCATCATCAGATAAAGTGCAAATAAACAGATAATGGGCTATGAATGTTCAGAGTTTTATATGAGTTGAGTTTAATAGCCTGATGGCTGTAGGGAAGCAGCAATTCCTTAACCTGGACCTTGCAGTCTTCAGGCTCCTGTACCTTCTATCTGAAGGTAGCGGGGAGATGAGTGTGTGCCTAGGATGGTGTGGGTCATTGATGATGCTGCCAGCCTTTTTGAGGCAGCGACTGCAATAAATCCCCTCGATGAAAGGAAGGTCAGAGCCGATAATGGGTTGGGCAGCGTTTACTACTTTTTGTAGTCTTTTCCGCTCCAGGGCGCTCAGGTTGCTCCAACCAAGCCACGGTGCAGCCGGTGATTGGCGGAAGATCATCAACAACTTGTACCCCGGCGGTTGGGAGGGAGCGACGAGGGTCGGATGTCCGTTTCGCCTTCGACTAAATGGGACCCGTCGGGGTCACCCCGAAGGCCGGGCGCGGGGCGAGCGGCTTTGGGGGGGGGGGGGGCTCGGTTGAGCGACGCGGGACGCGGCCAATGGGAGGGGGAATCGGTGAGGTAATGGGGTGGCGGCGGCCAATGGGGGAGGGTGGTGGAGGCGGGACCTCAGGCTCCTCGCCTCCGAACCAATGGGAACGAGGGGATGCGATGAGTGACGCGGCCAATGGGAGGGCGGTGCATGGGAGAGGCGGGCTGTCCTCGAGCCAATGGGATGTGGGAGGCGGGACATCAAGCTCCCCTTCCACCAATGGGAACGTGGGATCTGGTGAGGGACGTGTGGAGACGACCCAATGGGAAGGAGGGATGGTGGGCGGGGTTAGGGGGGAGGGAGGTGGGTTGAGTGACGTGTGGAACAGCCAATGGGAGGGTGTGAGCGTGACGTATTGGGGTGGCGGTGGCCAATGGGGGTGGGCGGGGGCGGGGGGGGGGTTGCGGTGTTGAGCGACGTGTGGAGTAGCCAATGAAAACTGGCGGCTACCCTGATAGACGTGAAGAAGATCCAATGGGAGGGAAGGAGTGAGGCGGGATCTCCTGTGGCCAATGGGAGGGAGGGGGGGCGGGGTTAGAGTGGTTGAGCGACGGGGGTGTAGAGCCAATAGAGGTGGTGTGTGTGTGACGCAATGCGCTGGGGAGAGGCCAATGGGGTGTGAGTGGGAGGCGGGACCTCCAGCCCTACCCGGCGTCCAATGGGAGGGAGGGAGGGCGGGGTTGGGGTGTTGACCGACGGGTGGAAAAGCCAATGGAGTGTGAGTTGGTGACGCAATGGGCTGGGAGAGGCCAATGGGGTGCGAGGGGAGGCGGGACGTCCAGCCCTACCTGGCGTCCAATGGGAGGGAGGGAGGGCGGGGTTAGAGCGTTGAGCGACGGCGGTTAAGAGCCAATGGGGGCAGAGAGGGCGGGGTCCGGACCTTGAGCGACGTGTGGAGGAGCCAATGGATTGTGCGGGTTGGTGACGCAATGCGCTGCGAGAAGCCAATGGGGTGCGAGGGAAGGCGGGACCTCCTGACCGACCTGGCGTCCAATGGGAGGGAGGGAGGGCGGGGTTGGAGCGTTGAGCGACGGGTAGAAAAGCCAATGGGAGGAGAGAGGGCGGGGTTTGTTGGTTGACCGACGGGGAGAAAGAGCCAATGGCGTGCGCGCTGGTGACGCAATGGGGTTTGGAGCGACCAATGACGTGCGAGTGGCAGGCGGGACCTCCTGTCTGACCTGGCGTCCAATGGGAGGGAGGGTGGGCGGGGTTTGGTGGTTGATCGACGGGTGGACCAGCCATTGGGAGTGCGGGGCGGTGACGCAATGCGCTGGGAGCGTCCAATGGGGTGCGGGGGGAGGCGGGACTTCCTGGAGAGAGGGCGACGGGGAGAGGGAGAGATGGGCAACGTGCTGGCGGCCGGGTCGCCCGCGCCGTCTCCTCTGCCCGGCGGAGGGGGCCTGGTGGGCGGCGGCGGGTTCACGGTGCCCCCGGGCTTCGGCGCTCCCGCTCCTGTAGGCCTCGGGCCCGGGGCTGGAGTTGGGGGCAGCGGGGACGCTGGAGGTGGTGGAGCAGGAGGAGGGGGGGGAGGCGGCGCTGCCCAACCCCGGCACCTTCGAGGAATGTCACCGCAAATGCAAAGGTGAGTGTGGAGGAGGGAGAGGGAGGGACAGAGGGAAGGGGGGGGGATAGGGGGATAGAGGGATAGGGAAAGGATAGGAGAAGGAAGGGGGATAGGGGGATAGAGGGAGAGGGAAAGGGTAGGAGAAGGAGGGGGGATGGGGGATAGAGGGAGAGGGAGGGACAGAGGGAAGGGGGGATAGGGGGAGAGGGAAAGGATAGGAGAAGGAGGGGGATAGGGGGATAGAGGGAGAGGGAAAGGGTAGGAGAAGGGGGGATAGA